>JAOEHI010023854.1:0-26669 GCA_025447815.1 Percopsis transmontana
CAGACGGACTCGTGTCCCTCCCAGACCTCACTGTTTATTCACGCACGGTTTGACGAACGCATATACACACACACACACTATAAAAACAGGTTAGTTTAAAAACACACCAACAATGTTAAATGTAATCGCAGGAAGATATCACACAGAAAGGTCTGCTTCAAAATTCTGAAGTTGTATCTTTACTGTAGATAGAAATGACAGAAAAATATACTGAATATAAAACACTGGCAGGGAGAAAGGCAAGAGAACAGATGTACATGATTTCTTGCCCTTCAATCGCCCGCAGTCAGGATATTTGGATTAACAAACTTACACTGTATATAGAAAATAAATTTCCTTAAGTTGAATACACAAACTAACCAATCTATTCTCAGTTGGAGCCCTTGACACTAGCACACAGTCAAACAACAAACGGTCCTACCTTGCTAACCAGTGCAGGTGCAATTGTTTTATTGATATGTTCAACAGCTTTTGAGACACCTGCAAGGGACAAGCAGACCATCACTGACCCGGGGGGGGGGGACAATACCATGCATAGCAGGCACGACAGACAACCACTGAGCTAATTCACTAATGGCCACAAGATCTAATCGTAATAGATTTGGTCATCTGATAACCACACATAGAGAAGAGTTACATTTAATTACATTATTTTGGTCTTAGTAGGTTTTATTTTAATTGCATCATCTCAACTAATCTGTGATCGTCTGTCAATGCCTGCGACGGTTAGTTTCAGGCCACCCAACACCTCATGCTGTTGTACAGAGCAGTATGTTAGGTATAATGCCCCTTCGTCATTCTTGGTAGTACACACTCTCAATTTACCTGATTACACAAAGCCGGGGCCAAGAACTCATTTATATATTTTACAGCTCTTTTCACCCCTGACAGAGCAGAAAGGAAAGGTGTGAGGGGTAATAAGGGGTAACAAAATGAAAGGACAGAAATTCTCAAAATTAAAATTGTAATGTAAATTTAGACTCTAAAAAAAAGCTAACAGTACAGGGGACTTGGTAGTTCAGTTTAGTGCGTCTTGAACCTTTTGACCTATGATAACCCCACCCCCCCACCCCACAAAATAATGGTTAACATAACACCCTAAAGATATGACCGTATACACCAATGAAAACTAGATTCAAAATCATAAAAATATAAAACTGGGGGTCCCGGGCCCCACTGGTTTAGCAAGGCACTTGTGCCATACCTTTGCCCATGTAGCGCGTCTTGTCATTGTCACGGAGCTCCAGAGCCTCATAGATGCCAGTGGAGGCACCGCTGGGGACTGCAGCTCTGAACAGACCTTCAAAAACACAAAAGATGCTTTGTCATTCCCAGTATGAGCGTACACTATTCTCCATATTCTGTATATAACCAGGCTATAATGCATCTCTGTCTGCACATAACAGGGTCTATAGACTGGAGAGGTCAACAGACAGACAGGGTAATAATAATTGTATCCGTTGATAAATATGTAGCCTATAGCTTTTTATTATTACGAATTGTAAACCTCTCTTTTTAAATTATCCTTTACTTTGCTACTGTAACGCCTGGATTTCCCCATGGGAATTAATAAAGTGTTACGTTATCTTATAAATGCTGACCATTGTAAGATACTGTATATTTTAATATTAACGCTTTACCGTTTTCACCCATGGTCAATATTCACAACCTAGCATTTAACTAATTTACATTACTTAAGAGCATAAAACCTGTCAGGGCATTAAGTGCAGCAGGAGCTGCTTTGTATTCAACAGGATACAGAAAGTAAAAGCCAGTGTGGGATGCCATCCAATCAGTGACCGGCATCCCCTCGAACAGTAATAATTTAGAGAGAGGTGGGGCACATTAGGGCGAGGCAGAAATGACAAAGCTATGCAGCAGACGGCTGTGATGTAACAGGAGCAGACAGGGTGCATATTGAGCGTGTGCAATTGATCCGCGAGCACATCCATACAGAGGGCATGGCCATTTTGGATTTAACCAAGTGAGGAGAAATTGGGGACAAGGAAAATCAATTCAGCCTGCCCGTCCGACTGGAAGCCACAATTTGACCAGCGGTCAAGCCAATGAGGGGATTTAAGGCTTAGGCAGGAGGACACAGCAGTTATCTAGGCCAAGGGTTCAGGCTTACAAATCATTTGCATCAAGACACCAGTCACCTGCAGCTGTAGGATGCCGACATGTCCTTTGTTTTTAACCTAGATGTAGTACTACGCATTGGCCCACTGGGATAATAAAAAGACTTATAATGTCCAAGTGAAGCTAGCCAGAGATATACAGTACATTTAACCTTACCGAGTGGGAATCGAAAATTTATATTTAATAATAGATGGTGTTAATTTTACATTCAGAGCGAACAAAAGTCGTTAACTCACAATATTGCCAGACCATCTGAAATTGTAATGAGCATCAAGGGCCTTGTGGTTGCGTAACATTGTGAATCTTATCAAAAGATACCAAAGGCCACTGTGCCATTTACAGCAATTGCCACATGCATTAGCACCCACAGAACACAGATTAAGGGGCTTCAGCAGTCCCCTTCCAAGCAGGATTTTAAAAGGCCATCTAACGTGTTTTCCATCTTTACGCCCTCTGCACCAGTGTCCTTCAGTGTCCTTCATTAACATTCACAGTCCATTCAGTTGGGTTGAGCTGTTCCTTTGTTTAAGGCCACAGAGCAGAGGCCCAAAAAACCCACTGATGGGCCCCATTAGTCCACCTTAGGCATACAAGTGTAAACATACAAAGCTGAACATTTCCATGGCCCAGACTGATTACATAAAACAAACAATAAAATTATATAAAAAATAAAATAAATAAAAAAAGGTTCTTACATTGTTCAGTGTACAATAAGGGAATCTTAGATTCAGTTACATATTCTCTCTCTCTCAAACATCTAAATCTAGCCCTCCCTACTGTACTATCTGATCCTCCATATAGTGAAAGACTACTGTAAAAGTAGCAGGGTTGCAGGGGCTATTTTCATCTGCCCACCATATGACACCCTGTGTGGCTCTAGTCCCCAAGCCCAAGGCCCAAACCCCAGCTCAGACACGCTGGAAAAGTAACCACTACTAGACTAACTGTTGCCTGCTAGGCACTAGTAGATTAGGCAAGAATCAGAGATTCGGAAATCCTTTCAGTTATGTGGCAAGAGTCACGTTGCATCTGCACATCACAAGTCAATCAATGAGGTTGATGCCATCAAAATGGTAAACGCTTGTGTTAGACGGGTATTAGCGATGCGCGGGTCAGGTTTTTTTTTTTTTTTCTTCAATACCCGCACGCACTGCCCAACCCGCAAAAAATACGTTACGCAACCGCCCGAACTAAACCCGCAAACAGTGAACTTTAGCCTGTATAGAGATGGTATCCATATCATAAAGTAATTATTGAATGCACGTTTCCAAAAAAAGGACAGACACTGGTTTAGACAAGAAGGTTTTGCATAGCACAATAATACAATGATTGCAAGGCATAGCCTATTGTATCTTAGCCTACTAGTGTCTGGGTCTAGCCTACTAAATGAACAGACAAATCGTGTTCTTTATTGTTGAATAGCATATTGCTGACATGCACCCTTTGTGCTTGAGTGTTTGAGAGAGAGGGGAAGAGAAGGTGGACTAGTAGCGTAATCACAGCATGCAATTTGGAGAGCCTGTAACGCATAGCCTATGGTTTCTGTAAGTTATTTATAACTATTTGACGCAACCTGCACGTGCAGTATTTTCTGGTAAGCTTAACCGAACCCACGGGCCCCACAGGTTATGGGTCGAACTGCGCAGCATAAACTGGTACAGTATTCCGGCAACAAATAACAGAACATTTAACTGTAAGCATCTGTGTGGAATAGACATTACACACAAAACAATAAAACATCCGAATAGCAGCTAGTTTATAAAATACCATTCTTATACAACCTTTATTTCTAGACAATTTTCATTGCAATTATGACTAGGCAATTAGACTGCATTAACCCTACCTACGTATGTGCTAACAGTCATACCTTTCTTGGTGTACAGGTCGACCTCCACAGTGGGGTTGCCACGGGAGTCAAAAATCTCACGAGCGTGGATCTTCAGGATAGACATGATTCTGGATCTACAGAAGAAAAGGGAGAGAGGAAGTCCGATTAATCTGCTGAGCCACAGATCAGGTAGACAGGTGCTGCTAAATGCTCCGGTCTGTGACCCGGCATATATGGAATCCTCACCTTGTTATTTGGAAAATTACTTGGAAGATTTCTCTTAACAAGAATGAATATCAACTTTGCATGCCAACTAAGTAGCTGGGTCTGGTTAGGATGGAGGAGGTATTGGTCCCTGTAAGGTGTGGCCAATGCAGAAAAGTTTCCTCTAGGTTGCTCAATAAACCCTGTACTAGATTAGATGCCATTGAGTAAATCACGTAAAATCCAGATTTATTTGTCTAGCATAACCCATTCCTCAGGACCTCAGTTTGCTTAAAGTGAAGCACAGATAGTTGAGAAACAACGGTGACAATTGAGTGCCAGAAAATAACAATACGCCTGTTAACCGAGTTCTGTTTTGTCACCATATCATTTTAGCGATATGGAGCGAGTCTACATTGTGGGCTAATCTGAGGAAACCCGCGTTATCTCTTCATACTCCAGCCAGGCCTTTGTGGAGTTCAGGGGAAACTAGACAAGGCTAAAGTGCATGCGGTTTTCATTTGTTTTGTCCGACAAATGCTCATCAACCCATGTTCCAATAAATGAATTAGCTTATCTTGCAAGTTCCACTGAATTAAAAGCCCTGCTGAACAAATGGAAAATCAACTGCCCTTGAATATCTGTGTGTAACTTGGCCACTGGGGCCATAGCCTCTCAATCCAAATAGTGTCTTAGTTAGCGATCATAACACTATCCGGTAGGCCTTGTGTTTATACATAAGACGTGCTTATACAGGATTACAGACTCCAAACTGAACTTTACAGTACAGGCAACACTCAGGCAGTTAATTGATTAGGCATTCTAGCAGCACAAAATGGCAGCCACAAAATAAATATATAAATAATATTGGGCATTTGATATGACGACAATCAAATCCCTTTGTACTACACCCAACATTATAATGAGCTAGTTTGTAGCAGCCCATGTGAATGTACTGAAAAATCATGTTTTACTCATCTATTAATAATCAAAATGATATTTGCTTACAAATGCTCTTAAATTCCAGTTCAGTCCACTCCCTGAAGAAAGAAGCTACAGGTATTCTAAATGCATATGAGAGAGCACAGACAGAATGTAGAAATAACAGTTATCAATTCTATACTTTCTTAACGCGCTTGCTTGGACACACCCCCACGTCAACTACAAGCAACTGGTAGCAAGCGGCACATGATATTAAGCACCAAGAACCATTTTACGTATCAAATAGTTTGGAATTTGTCCCCGCGAACAGAGAAAATTACTTAAATAACAGACTGGATACTTGAGATGCTGAAAAAATAAACTATTTTCTAGTTGGGTTGCAACTTGACGCCCTATCCTCACACACTGTAAATGGAGTGACATCTCGCCAGCTGACGACCGAGTTAAGAATAGACAGCCTTCCCTGCAAAGCACATCTACGGCAATTTCTATTCCCAAACTTCAAATGTATGTCAGAAAACACACAAATATGACGGACAAGGACAATCCCCAAAGTCGTTTTCAAGGATGACGAAGGGCATGCACATTGTAGCACACGTAATCGTAAAGTAAAACGTAGGGTTTGACAGTATTCTTATAATTCAGTTATACGTCTTGTTAGGATATAAAATATAAGAAAGAAATACGCACATTATTCTTACCGTCCTGGCCTAACTGTGTGCAAGGGTAGTGGTCTCTCTCGTGCGGGCAAGCGGAGAAGGCGCTCGTGCTACTACGGCCTAGTGATAAGTTGCGCACGAAATCAGGAAGAAGCGGGAACGCAACATGATTGGCTGAGAGGAACCCACGTGTCACTTAGCGACTATAGTGCGAGGAGGACTGCACGTTCACCAGCATCATACATCCATGGTATATCACGACTTCCCCTTGGATAAATTCTTCATCATACATTCATAATACTGGGTTCATTATAACCAGCATAAGCATAGTAGCCTACAATAATTTCTATTCAGGAAACGTTTTATTTTAATACTTAAATTCATTGATTGAATAAAGGAGCAAGACGCAATGATGCGGAAAGTGACGCAGGCAGGAGTAGACCTACGTGCCGAACAGCAGGAATTTCCGATGCAGTGGTTTAATACTGGTCACATGTCCTTTGTGGTCACGTTTTTGAGGTTGACAGTCTTCTATTCACATCCTCACGTCCAGTTGGTTTTCGACGACATATGCGTATTCGTTTGTGGACAAAACATGTTGTACAATGTTGCAATATTTTAGTTGATATCTTAACATATTTATTTTGTTTTATGTAGTGCGTTGGTTACGTAATAATATCACATTTTATTTCGTTGGAGAATTATAGAATTGGAGCTTAGAAGTTATTGTTGGCATCCATCGAAACTGAATAGTTTAACAAAACAAAACATAACAAAAAATTTAAACATTTCAAATTTAAAAAGATTCGGGACTGCATTTTTACAACCACCAGATGGAGTAATGAATCACAAAATAACTTAGTGAGTTGTGGGTTTCCCCTCGACATGACGTTTCACTATTATAGGGCACATATCTCAGACAGCACATACAAGATCAGCATCAAAACCATGAATCATGCGTGGCGCAGTGACCTTGAGATACATTCTGTGTCCAACTGCGCCATCTGCTGCTTCGGTAGAAACATTGACGCGTAATGGTAGCAAGTTGCTATAGGCTCCATATCCTGAACAATATAGTTCATTATTAACATTATGATGTATATAATAGGCATATTAATCGAAATAACAGTCCTATATGTAAAAAAATAAAATAAAACAAATGCTCAGCTGCAATTTGTGTTAAATTGAATCAATGGAAAAATGGATCTTTAATTAACTATTAACAATATTACATTACTAGTGTGGTTGTGTAGGGTGGTATAATCCACCTTTAGTCAAGAAGAATAGTGCTATATATTTATATTGGAGTGGATGACATTTATTTCCAAGTGATGGAAACCAAAGACATAAAACGTCACATTAAAATATTCTCCTCTATTGTACCCTTTGGCACATACATAACAATACCGTGTACACAAACTGGATTGTTTAGAGATTTATCATTGGTGTTGATAGCTAAAGACAAGACTGGTATATGCCAGTATCAGTCAGTATTATCGTTCATTCATGACTGACGAAAATGGTCTTAAATGCCTAGTCATTTGAGCCTTGTTTCTCTGTAGGCACACTCACACAAACAGACACATACACACATCCCACAAGGTTTTCATTGATCTAATTCTGTGTTCAAGAAAGATCTGTGTTCGATCTGATTCACCATTTTAGGAATTGTTGCCCGACTCTGCTCTCCAAGTGACAAATGACATGGCCATATCATGTTTCCTGTAGAAGGTTTATTTTGGGTTTCCTGATTGTGAGTTCGCAGTCCTGTAGATGTAGATACAAGATAATAACTCTAACTCAAGTGTTAGGTGGCAAAGTGGTTTCAAAATACTTCTACATCTTCAGCTCTTGTAATAATCGCCTGTCCTGTGTTGCATCACTCACTACTGAGTTCCAAACTGCCTCTGAAAGCAACATCAGCACTTTGCATTGCAAAATACATTGTGAAATGTCTTCTCTAGAGTCACGGTTGCCATCACCTAAGCCTTCGTTCAGGGGCTGATGTCGTTAGACGGTACCCAACCTTCTTCAGGTGTTTCAACACTTAACACCACACCTTCCGGTTGGCGGGTCAACAGTGGTGGCCAAATCACTGCCCATCAGCCCCTGGACTACAGCTCATCTCCTCCCTCCTTTTTTAAAGCCAGCAAAAGGCTAATTTCGCTGTCTCCCCCGGCCTGCATGTAGCACGTAATAATCGCCTGTCCTGAGTTGCTACTACTGAGTTCCAAAGCAACATCAGCACAAGAACTGTGCGTCGGGAGTTTCGTGAAATGGGCTTCGATGGCCGGGCTGCTGCACAAAAGCTCCTAAGATCGCCATGAGCCAAGCCAAGTGTGACTGTAGTGGTACAAAGCACACCACACTGGACTCTGAAGCAGTGGAAACGTGTGATGAATCACGCTTCACTATCTGGCAATCTGATGGATGAATCGGGGTTTGGTGGATGCCAGGAGAACACTACATACCGGAATTCATAGTGCCTGCTGTAAAGTTTGGTGGAGGCGGGATAATGGTCTGAGGTGTTTTTTCATAGTTTGGGCTAGGACCCTGAGTTCCAGTGGAGGCTAATGTTGATGCTACATTGTAACGATGCGTCTAGGCGTGGAAAGAGTATGTGCGAGCCAAAGGAAAAATGCAGGCAGGCGTAAAGCAAAAAATGCATAAAGCGTATATTTAATGAAAAAGTAGAACAACATCTTACCTGGACAGCATGTATAATGGAATAATGACAAACTTAAATAGAGCCCCTAAACAGTCCATGAGGCACACCTGTGTGGGACTAATCCCACACAGGTGCGCAGTCAGGACGGGAGGTACAATCGTGACATACACACAAAGACATTTTAGACAATTGTACGCTTCCAACTTTGGGACAACAGTTTGGGGAAGGTCCTTTCCCGTTCCAGCATGGCTGTGCCCCTGTGCACAAAGAAAGGTCCCTAAAGACTTGGTTTGACGGGTTTGGTGTGGAGGAACTCGAGTGGGCTGCACAGAGCCCGGACCTTGACCCCATTGAACACCTTTAGAATTAAATGGAACACAGATTGTGAGCCAGGCCTTCTCGTCAACTTCTCGTCAACAACGCACAACTTCCCACAGATACACTAACTCTTAGGGAACTCCTTCCCAAAATATTGGAGGCTGTTATAGCCACAAAAGGCCATATTAATGCCCATGGTTTTGGAAAGGGATGTGCAACAAGCTTGTAGAGGTGTGATGGTCAGGTGTCCACATACTTTTGGACATATAATAATACATTACCAATTTCCAAGCACTTTCCAAGTGATGGAAACCAAAGACATGAAACATCACATTAAAGCATTCTCCTCTACACATTATACCATTTGGTACCATTTGGTACATATAGATTAATACACAAACAGGATTATTTAAAGATTATTCATTATTGTTGATAGCTAAAGACAAAACTGGTATATGCCAGTATCAGTCAGTAATATCATTCATTCATGACTGACGAAAATGCTCTTAAATGCCTAGTCATTTGAGCATCGTTTCTCTGTAGGCACACTCACACAAACAGACACATAAACACATCACACAAGGTTTTCATTTATCTAATTCTGTGTTCAAGAAAGAACATGTGACTGGTGAGCTAATTTCTAGTACCCACACAGGTTATTCTGTTACACTCTTCCCTGCCACATTCTGTCTCACTGATGTTTATAATTCACCCATAACCATTTTAGGAATTGTTGCCCGACTCCGCTCAGCAAGTAACCAATGACATGGCCATGCTCTCATTAGGGTTTCCTGTGGGTAGAGAATGTTTTTTTTGGGGGTTCCTGATTGTGAGTTAGCAGTCCAGTAGATGTAGATAACAGATAACAACCCTAACCCAGTACAATTTCTGTCTGTCTGACATTTTACCGGTCCAAAGACCAGGTGACATAACTCGATGAAAACTGCAGAATAGCCTGCTGAAACACCAACATTTGAAAACCCACATTATGATATAAACAACAGGCATAATAATGGAAATAACACTGAATCGTATATGTCCAAAAAAGTACTGTAATTTTGATTAAATTTAACAAATTTAAAAATATATATTTCCTAAATTAACTTACCATGGCATAGTGCACCGAAAAAGATTTGCATTTACCTAAATCGAATAAACACGATCGCACAAAAAGTGAATTAATAGTCTATTCTTTTAGCAGTAGAAAAGTGGTTTCAAAACACTGTTCAGATCACAATTCAGCCTAAATCTCAATGATGTACACTATATGTCCAAAAGTATGTGGACACCCCTTCTAAATAATGGTTTTGGCTATTTCAGCCACATCCATTACTAGCAGGTGCATCAAATCATGCACACAGCCCTGAAATCTCCTCAGACAAACATTTGCAGTAAGATGGGTCGTACTAAAGTGATCTGTGACTTGTGACTTGTCATAGGATGACACCTTTGCCACAAGTCAATTCGCGAGATAATAATAATAATAATAAACTTTACTATATAAAGGGCCATTCAAATCAGCATCTCAAAGCGCTGTACATAGAATAAGCAGTACACAGAAAAAATAAGACATAGAAGTTAAAAGAACAACAACAACAACAACAACATTAATAATAGAAGTAACTATAAAACAATCATAAAAGACATCAGCAGATGTACTGTCGTCTTCACTGGAAGACAGGAAGCGACAGACCACGCACACTCACTGAGCTGCGTGTAGCACGTAAAAACCGCGCTGTCCTGTTTTGCATCACTCACTCCTGAGTTTCAGACTTCCTCTGGAAGCAACATCAGCACAAGAACTGTGCGTCAGGAGTTTCATGGGCTGGGTTTCCATGGACACAAGCCTTTAGGATCACAACGCACAATGCCAAGTGCGGCTGTGTTCTCTGGTGTAATGAATCACCCTGCACCATCTGGCAGTCTGATGGATGCATCGGGGTTTGGTGGGTGCCAGGAGAACGCTACCTGCCGGGATGCATAGTGCCTGCTGTAAAGTTTGGTGGAGGAGGGATAATGGTCTGAGGTGTTTTTTCAGGGTTTGGGCTAGGACCCTGAGTTCCATTGGAAGCCAATGTTGATGCTATCGCATACAAAGACATTTTAGAGAATTGTACGCTTCCAACTTTGGGACAACAGTGTGGGGAAGGTCCTTTCCCGTTCCAGCATGACTGTGCCCCTGTGCACAAAGAAAGGTCCCTAAAGACTTGGTTTGACGGGTCTGGTGTGGAGGAACAAGAGTGGCCTGCACAGAGCCCTGACCTTAAATGCATTGGAATTAAATGGAACACAGATTGCGAGCCAGGCCTTCTCGTCCAACATCAGTGCCTGACATCACAATTGTTATATTACAATTATTTAGAGATTAAATATTGATGTTGATACAGGAAAGGCAAAACTGGCCAATAACAGTGATATTATTCATTAATGACTAAAGAAAACGGTCTTATAGTCGTTTGAGCATCGTTTCTCTGTAGGAACACTCACACAGACACATAGGCTTCATAGATCACACACAAGGTTTTCATTTCTCGAATACGGTGTTCAACAAGAATATGTTGGGAGCATGACACAGCATGTGTCTTGTTGTGAATGGCAATTGTTAGTAAAGTACTCACACAGGTTATTTTTTTATACTCTTTCATGTCGCAACCTGTTTCACTGGCATTTAACCATTATAAGAATTCTTAGCAAGTATGGCATGACCATACTTGCATTAATGTTTCTTGTGGGTAGAGAGAGTTTTTTTGGGGTTTCCTGATTATGAGTCAACAGTCCTCCTGTAGATGTAGGCTATAATGGTGTGAAGAGCATTAGAACAATATGCCAGAATGATTTTGTAATGCTATAATTTACAGATAATAACCCTAACCCAACTGTTCAAAATATGTGACTAAAACGCTATTCTACAATAATTATAGCTCCACCCTTTCTTGAAATATTCAAGCATTTAAGTACAATTTCGGTCTAGACATTTTACCTGTCCAAACACTAGGTGACATAACTCGATGAAAACTGCAGAATAGTCTGCTTAAACACCAACAATTAAGAACCAACATTATGGCAACGACCAGGTTATACATAACTGCTCGCTGAAACAACAACATTCAAGAACCGATGACCAGTAGTCTAATAAACTCAGACGGTGACTCGTTAACATTGCATATAAGGTTGTGATGAGAACTACTGGAATACAGCACCACTCTGTCCTCGTCGAGTTGCTGGGAACTGCCCTGGCCCGTGGGCGTTTTCAGCTTCAGTTTCACACCTACTTTCGCTAAGTCGAGCTGCTGAAGAGCGTCTGCCTACATTCACGATGGAGTTGTTCTCTGTTGTTGCCCACTTTGTGTTGGTCACTGTTGTCACTGCTGGTGTGCCACATGATGGAATACATTGGACGTATGCAGGTAGGTTTATATAGACCTAAATCATCTAAATAGCCTATGATATGGGTCAAGCTTTTTATTAATTTAAATGTGTAGGCTACCCCATAACAAAACATACGACTAAAGAATACATAAAAGAGTCAAATGTTCTTTGCATGTCGTACAGCAACATATGCCCGAGAATGGATGTATTTTAATACATATTAATATTTATATTAATACATAGCCTAAGGATAGAAATAGCCATAGGATATTTTTATTGAGAATGCCTTATTTTGTAAATTATTTTTTAAACTAACATCAATGAGTTATAATCATTTAATCTTGTTTTTTAAAGACAGTTATTTCCACTATATTCTAAACTATATTCTTTGGAGCTAATTATGGATGCGTTGCCAAATACCTCTGGTAAGACTTGGGTTACAGTATATCAAGGTCCTGTGAGAGACGCAAAAATGTTGGCCTTCTAGTGAGAAACTGTTTAAAGTTTGTCTTTTCTCCACGAGCCAATCACATTGTGAAAATGCGCTGAAATATAGTCTACGTTGTTTGTAGCCTACACATTTTGGTCCCCTTTTTTTTACGCCCGGTAAAGAGGGTGCCTTGGACCAGATGCATTGGCCGACTCAATACCCCGCATGTGGCGGAAAGAAACAGTCGCCCATTGACATCCGTCGACGGAATGTCCGACACAACCCCAACATGTTACAGCTGGAGCTCAGCGGCTACGATGAACAGAGGGGACATTTTCAAATGTGCAATAACGGACACTCGGGTACGATGAGTATTGTACACTTAAACATCATGACGTGCTGTGGACTTGTGTGTATATACAGGCTATTTTTTATATTCCCTAGTGTAATAATAGACTGGTTGTCCGGTGGTTTCCCTCAGTTAAGATTGACCTGCCTCCCACCATGGTGATCACCAAGGGTCTCCCAGGACGGTACACGGCGGTCGAGATGCATCTGCACTGGGGCGGCTGGGATCTGGAGGCGAGCGGAGCAGAGCATACACTAGATGGCATCCGTTACATGGCAGAGGTCCGCTGGAAACTATAGCTTCTGTTACACGAAAAAATAAACTTCCACACGTTTGTAGAAGCTATTTGGGAGCGCAGAACGTGTGTTTGTTTTTATATATCATGGTATTTCTTAGATATTATTAGGCAATATGCATGTTCTAAGTAAAACAAAAACTATATTCTCATGTTGCATCAATAAGCCTATATTTATTTCAGGTGTTTTTTTTAAGCCTATAGATCTTCCAAATTATTGTAGATTTTTCTCATTTCAAAACAGCAAAAGATGTTTAAATGATAGCTTGTTTGCATTTTCTCATTGTGTTTCAGCTCCACGTTGTCCATTACAATTCTGATAAGTACAAGAGCTTTCTTGAAGCCAGAGATAAGCCAGATGGACTGGCAGTACTTGCCTTTTTCTACGAGGTAAAGGGCACCACAAATACTGTAGTACCCTTTCATATTGCCAGTCAATGGCTTTTTGTTGAAAGAAAACGTATACATTTCTCATATTTTCTAGCGTATGGGGACACAAAAGGTTAGCTTTGCTCTGATAATAAATTATCTGCCAACTAACTCATGTCCCTTCTAACAGTATATAATACTTCCATGCGTCATGCTAGTCAGTACACGGTGCCGCTCTGGGCCAATGAATGAGTGTTTGTGTCCCTAGGAATGCCTAGGTCGGCAGTCACTGGCATTCTGTCCTGGGAGGTCACTGCTCTTGGCAACATCTCTATAGGCATCCATCCAGATAGCAGTGCAATGTGGCTCATAGGCTCAGAGTTATTGCTGTTTTTGTCCCACTGATAGCAAAGTGAATCTTTAGGCTATTCAAGGTAATTGAAGCACAGTGGTTTGCGTTTAAGATGCAGTTTCTTCTACTGTAGGGGTTGTAATCCTAATATTCCAGCAAATGGTTTGGGTCTGCTTTCAGGATGGACATTTTGAGAACACTTACTACAGTGATTTCATCTCCAACTTGGCTAAAATTAAGTATGCAGGTAAGTCGCCCACATACCATACTCACTAGCTACTCACTATATAGCTCTATGACTGCTGCAGTTTTGAGCAGTGTTAATGTGACCCCGACAGGTCAGTCAATGTACATACCCAACATCAACGTGCGTGCCATGCTCCCCGAGAACATGAATCATTTCTTCAGATACCAGGGCTCCCTCACTACTCCCCCCTGCTACGAGAGCATCCTCTGGACTGTGTTTGACACACCTATCACTCTTTCCCATAATCAGGTATAGCATAGCAACACTACATCAGTATTTGTCATTGTAATAAATCTTTTCAAAGGCGACTATTTCCACAGCTTTACAAAAATTTAGTTTAGTACATGGTGCTACTCCTCCTAGAGTTCCTAGGCTCAAACCGTTCTCTACTCCTCCCTCTGCGGCAACATTCACTTTCATGCACATTTGCGTTTCGATTGTACAAGGAGAGCTGCATGGGACTGACGTTTGGGGTTCTGGGGGCACTATAACACAATCAAGGAGAGAACCTTTAAGTTAACCTTTAAGTGTCAGAGCTCAGGTTAGAGGTCCCAAAAGCAGACACTCTGGAACCGATGTACTCCAAAGGCAAGCAAGTTTAATAACGTTAAGCAAAGGCAGAAACGGCGACAGGAAATGGTCATGCGATCGTCAAATAACTAACTCTAAAAGACAGACGTATTCCAAACTAACACGGGAGAACACACAGACTATAAACACGTTCATTGAACATTATTGAACGTCACGTTTCCTCAAATGTTTGCAATGCTCTTGAACTACTTTCAAAGACATTTTCTGCGTTTAATGGGCCTGGGGAGTGTTACTCAATGACATAAAAGTGAAGCCACATTTGGAACCTGTTGGGGCGTTTTATACATATTTGTGAGTCATCACTTTTTAATACCAGTAGCAAATGTCGCGTTCATTACCAGCTTATTTCACCTGAAATGCATGCCGTCTCATTCTAAACTGAAATGCATGAAGTTTAAAAATCGGAATATGTTGACACAACCATTGTGGACACATCCTTCCTAGCAATTGAGACAGGTTTTGTGCGCTACAGCACTGACTGAGGTAGTTGTATCATCTTGTGAGTCTGTACAGCTGAAACACAACAATCTACAGTAGCAAAGCACAAACCATCACTTTGTTGTTGTTTGCCATATGAACTTTGTTCAACCCACAGCCCAACTCCTCCTTGTTTTGTAACTTGCCCCTCAGTCTACCGTCGTTCATTGAACGCAAAACAAACGGTACACCGTCCTGAATGCAGACATAGACACAAACGCACGTGCAAAATGGCGAGTTTAGAGAGGTGTGGTTTTGACATTAGGGTCACATTAGGTTTTTGCTCTAAAATAATGACATTTATTTACAGCATACATACAAACTTTGTTTATAATTCAATGCATGTAAAATTTTGCGCTGGCCTAAGATGATGGTCTAAAACAATTCTCTTCTATTTTCACTTTTAGATCAGGAAGTTAGAGAGTACTCTGATGGACATTGACAACCATACCCTATGGAATGATTACCGCATGGCCCAGCCTCTGAACGACCGTGTGGTGGAGTCATCGTTTCTCCCACGTCTTGGAAAAGGCAGTACGTATATTACTACACAACTGTGCACCATATACATACAGTATTTCTATTTTGCCTACAAAGTAAATGACAGAGCCTTGTTCTTCTTCCCTTTACTCAGCATTTTGTCGCCAAGATGAAATTGAATCCAAGCTTTTGAGAATTGAGGGTTTGATAACATCTCTTGGGAAATCCGTACATTCAAGTGAGTTACCTGAGGCTCATTTTGAAATTTTGAAACTGCTAAATTTGAAATTAAATGAAACTGCTTCTTCTCTTTATGTACATAAGCATCTACAGCTCTCTAGTAATACAGTTTACTCAGCAAATTTGTATTAAAGTGTATTAAAGGGTTTGTGTTCTGTTTTGTTAGATGGAATTCAAGACTCCACAAATGGTAAGAAGTTAGTTTCTTTTATCATTCCATGTGAACTCTGCCTAAAAGTGACTAGACACTAGAATCAAGCGCCATCTACAGGTCAAACACAGGTTATTACAATTGCTTTACCTAACTGGCTAAAGTTAGTGCTAGGTCATTCAATTCACATGTGTGTATGGCAAGTGACATCATTGGACCCCTGAGCACCATATACAAGTTTTTATCCTGTAGACGGTGCTGTCCTTACAGTCTGATTTTATTGGTTACGCTTCAACACGATCTGAAAATGTGTATAAGGTTCTAACCTCTAACCCAGTGGTTCTCAACTGGTCTAACCTCAGGACCCACATTTGTCCTTGGTCATTAAAGTCACGACCCAAAAATAATTAAATTTACAAACCATTATCATTTATTTCACAAAACAAAATTTCTGCAGTAATCCACAATGTCGATATTACAATTACAATCAGGTCATTCAGCAGACGCTTTTATCCAAAGCGACTTACAACCACATGCTGCTGTTACATGGAGCAGGTAGGGGTTAGGTATCTTGCTCAAGGATGTATATGCACTGTTCCAAACACCTACGCATCTTGGAAAGTTCGGTAAACTTAAATAAAAGACTTTTGACGGCGCTGACGCGACCCACGTGTGGATCGGACCCACCGGCTGAGAAACCCTGCTCTAACCCATAGTGTCCCGTGTTCCACAGAACCCCGGGCGTTCTCTCCCCTGGTGCTGGGCTTCCCAGAGAGGAACGCCGGCAGCTACGCCCTGGCCCGCCTCAACCACCCCATTGACCTGCAGTCGTTCACTGCCTGCATGCACGTCCTGCCCCAGCCGGGGGGGAGCCACACCGTCCTCTCCTACTCCAGTGCCGGCAGCGAGAACGAGCTGATGGTCACCATCGGCCACGAGGTGGGCCTCTGGATCGGCAACGAGTTCGTCAACCTGCCTCACAGCTTCAAATCCAACAGCTGGGCCAATTACTGCGTCACCTGGTCCTCCCACAGCGGAGAGGCAGAGCTGTCGATCAACGGCGTGTCGGGCGATAAGCAGTACCTGAGGGAAGGGTACTCCATCAGCTCGGGCGGCGTGTTCATCTTTGGGAAGGACCAGGACGGCTTTCTGGGCATCTCCGATTCCGACGCCTTCGTGGGCAAGATGACAGACGTCAACGTCTGGGACTACGTGCTGAGTGCCAGCGAGCTCAGGGAGCAGATGTCGTGCCAGAAGAATCCCCCATTGATCGGAAACGTGTTTGGCTGGGGGCTCACACAACTCAGCCTGTATGGAGGAGTGCAGCTGGAGAGTAGATATAGGTGTCCCTGAGAACCCAGCAGCCCCGTTCGAGTAAGCCCTGCCATACCAAAGCCTGGCTTGGTTGGAGATGTGAATTTGAGAAAGCAGTTTATTAACCTCTATAGAAGATAGTATGTTGATGGTGGTGGACGTGTATTTTGCATATGAAATCAAGGCTAACATATTGACACCTAGTTTAACAATCCCCACCACAACAGCAGCATATTTTTGTACCAATATTTAACCAATAAAGCTTTGTAATCACTCTGCTGTCTTGTGTATTGACTTTAGGCATTTATGCAAAACAATTTAAAGATTTAATATGGGCATTGGTACATAAAGCACAGTGCTACAGAAAAGCGTACAAGGATGTTTGATTTTAACCGCAGAAACATGTAGGTTTGTGATGTAGGTTTGACGTAGTAAAAAGATGTTAAACTGGAACAATTCCATCTCATTATAATCTGCCCCGAGGGGGGCGGACTTCCTCTCCCCTTAATACTTTTATTTCTCTTCAGAAGGCAGTGACCTTTATAGCGTCCTCCAGGCTCTCTTTGCTCTCTTTCAGGGGCACCTCCCCGGCCAGCTTGAGCTCCACTTTGTTTCTCTTGGCGAACATCTGGCTGACCTCCAGGAAGGTCTTGTTCTTGGTTTCGGGGACCACCAGCCAGATGTAGACCAGTGTAGCCAGGCAGATGACGGAAAAGATGAGGAAGCTGTAAGGGCAGAGGCCTCTCTGGAGGTAGAAGGAATGGTAATTAGATGAGCATGATGTAGGCAAAAACTACCGCCAAGGTGAGGAGTATTATCTTTGACGGTATTCTGACTGGAGTGTTGTCGTTTCTGTTATTCATATATGGCCTTTTTACACCCGTACTATTACCATTTGAAATTCTGGATTGTAGATTAAAATTTAGAGGGAGTAATGAGTTTAACTGTTTATGAGTGCATATTTCTATGATTACAATATGCTGGCCTCATGTCCTCTCAGAAATTCCTGATCTCCATTTTCCAATAAATGTAATTCTTTCTTAGAGATCCTAACTATTGTCCCAACTTTGCCACAGTTAAGACTCATAAAATATATTAAAACAAATACAAAGGTTTGATTGCAAAACAAAATATTAGGTGGTCCATTTATCGTGTCTCACTGATTGAACATTAATATTGCTGATTACAATCTTAAGGATGCAACCTTGAATTGATTGCATTTTGAAATCAGGCAATTCCAACCCAATGAAGAGCTATAAGAAACAATGAGAATGACCTCTAGGAAGGGAAAAACAACGCCAACGGTGAAGTTGGACAGCCAGTGGACAGAACCAGCCACCATAAAAGCTGCGGGTCTGGATGACTGCCTGAACATCTCAGTGGTCACCACGTAAGGAATCGGACCTGGAACACAAATGTGGTCAAAAGTCGGCCAAAGTCTTAATTATGGTTATTGAGAATGATGCAATCACGCCGAGGATGGTCATAAGTCAAACTGTCGAGGTCAGGTTTTCAACACACAGCATTTCATTACGTGTCTGGTTGCATCCAAACAACACTTAGGCTAATGGAGCAACTGGCTTTAATAAACGTCCTTAAACAAGCCACTGGATCAGTCGGGCTTACTCGGCCCTATGGCATGTCCGATGACGTAGATGATGACACACGCTATGCAGACATATGGCATCCAGGACACATTTTCCTGTCAACACAGACGAGCAGCTGCTGTTATTATCACTCCATCAACCAGCTCTGTTTATGAGGTCTGTTTCAAACATCAACAAACATTAAACCTAAAGTATGCAATGGCAGCCTGCATGTTTTATGTTTAAGGAAATATTTTCAGCAGGTCAGCTGTGGATAATGGATGTGGTATAACTTTTCTGTTATTCCTGGTAACAAGTCCTTATGTCCATAAACATGCAAATATCTGTTCTGAGTGCTCGGACTCCAGCCCTATGGTCTCAGATCAAGATAAGATTGTAAAGAATGTGCAAAATACTGATGCACCAGGACTTTTATCATCCCGTGTTAAAGTCATCGTACCAAGCGGTTTTACAACAGAGCCATTAAAGGGTGGAAGAGTAATATTTTGTGGTGGTGGGCTCTTACCTGCAAGTTAAGAGCTATGGTGAGAAGCACACATGCTGCACAGCAGATCCCAAAACCAATGAGAAGGAGCAGACGACGTCCAGAGGCCTCGACTATGAAGACCTAAGATCACAAAGTCAGTGTCGTGACAAAGCGTTGCTTTATCTATGCCGTATAGAGAAAGCACAGTTAAACGGTTAAACTCTTCACTCCGTTGGTTCTTATTTGACAGGCTACCTACTGCGGCAACGGTCATGAAGACATTCACAGACCCGGTTCCCACTGTGACGTACTGGATGTGGTTCTCCTGGACTCCTGCTGAGGCATAGATGCTGTCTGCATAGTAGTAGATCTGAGAAAGGGCCGGGGGTGGGTTGGTGACAAAGGGGCAATGGCAAAGATATTCGTATAGAACACAAATAGAACAAAAATGACTGATATTGAAATAGGCATTGTCCATGCAAAGAAGCACTTTGCACTTTAGAAAGGGAACTTCACACGGTCTGCATTCTGTATTGTATCCTGATGCTTAACAACAGCACAGAGAGACAATTACGACAGAGGGAGACTGAATAAACATTGTGTAATTCCAAGCTGTGACTAAAAACGGAGCCGGTGACCAGCGCAGGTATACCGCATTTATCCCCGACAGGTGCTGGCCCACGTTCATGGCGATGATGGAGACCAGCTGCCAGCGCAGGGAGCGCTGGGACAGAAGGGACAGCATCTCGGTCAGCTCCTCATCCACCTTCTCCCGGCCGCGCAACCACTGCAGACCTGAGGGGGGCGATAGACACAGCCTTGTCCAAGCACAGTGGCTTTAATGCAGTGCATCTTGATTTGTGTACCTCCAAAAGAAGTTTGGTGGATTCAAGTGTTTTGTGTTTCCACCTTTCCTGCGGCCTTCCCATCTCCTCTCAGGATGAGCATCTGGGGCTCTCTGGGAAGGCAGGCAGCAGCAGCAGCTCCACCAGGGCTGGGATACCTGTCAGACCCAGCATGAGGGGCCAGCCTGGCCGTAGAGCACAGAAATAGCCGTTTTACCAAGAACCCTCTCAAAACAAACGACAATGTAGCTGCTTTGAGCGAAATGAAACACCCCGCCAAGGGGATATCCTGAAACGGTGGAAAAGTGAGGGATAAGAAGGCTGTATTACGGCCAGGGAACATCTGATCCGACAGTTATTACCTGTGCTGTTGCCCAGGATATTCCGAATGCCAAGCACCTGGGCACTGAGGATGCCGATCGTGATGAAGAGCTGTGGCACGATGCCAATCGCTCCCCTTAAGTTCTTTGGAGAGAGTTCCCCCAAATACATTGGCACCACATTGGATGACAGACCTTCAGATGAAGGTAAGACGAAAGAAATATCAGGTCAAATGTAACTTTTTATCAGTGTATGATAACATAAGACTCTACTGTAGTTATAAAGCTTGTATGTTGCCGTCTCAAACATGTAGAAGCTGCCACAGAAAAATACATACAATGCAATACAATACAATACAATACATTTAAACTGAAGTACAGTCTCAAGCCTGTATTGCACTGACCGGCACAGATGCCTACCAGGATCCTGGACAAAATGATGATCTCATAGGATCTGGCAATCTCGCTCACTCCCATCATCACAGCAGGAACGATGGAGAAGATGTTGTCGAAGAGGAGGGTGCCCTTCCTGGCACGAGGTACGTAAACGATCGAATATGGTTATACCGTATGGATGTTATAATGCATGTGTAAGAATCTCATACAGCATCCACCCTAAATGCTAACCTTACATCCAACCTTTCTATTCTCATTTTATTTTCCTTTTTCAAAATAGTCCAATCACACCAGCAGTGATGGAGAGTTGACCACAGCGACATTGTAACCATACTGGAAGGACGACCCAAACGCAGAAATGAGTGTTGCCAAAGCCAGGACAGCAGTTAATCTCTGTAAGGGATGTCCGTGTTTATTAGCATTGCCACATTAGCAACATTAGCATATCATTGTCATGATTATTCTAACATAACCATATCTTAGAATTGACAAAAGTGTAAAGGAACTGTAATGGACTCCAACACACACGCACGTACACACACACGCACACACACACACACACACACACACACACGTACTGGATGTCTAGCTTACCCCTTCCCTCTCCACAGTTTTCCCCTTGTCTTCTGTCATGGCTGCGTTCGCTGCTGTTGTCATCTTAATAACACTGTGGCTCTATATGCCACTTTCGATGTTGTCTAGATGGAGAATTTACAGTATTCTGCCCTGCTGTGATTATCAATGATTTTCCGGTACTGCAGACAAACGCACCTATACGGAAAGGAAAGGTTCTTAAGTATCATTATCGTCATGCTATCAAAATGATAAGGAGAGAGGGAGATATTTATAACCTGTCCACCCGAGTACTCGTTTATGCAACAAGCTTGTTTATAGAATGACACAATCAGAAACACCTACATTAAGCTAACAGTAGATGTGAGTGCAGATCTCTGTAGAATGTACAGAAGGGGTTTATCTCTTTTCACAGAGTGAAACAAGATCTGGATTACGGAGGACTAGCGCGATGATAAGGATTATACACCACGGCTGTGAGGCCTAATTCTTTATTTGTTTTCTTTTGTCTGTGTCACACGTTGTATCGGTCTCTACTCCCCACCCTTACTGCTTCATCTGCAATGGTGCGATGCTTCAGTGCCAGTCTGCTCTAAGGATGTGTATGTGCTTTGCCCCCTCCCCTCCCCATGCAACATTAAGAAGCTGCTACACAATCTGTAATAGATTCTGCTTGAGCACAAACAATGCATGAGAATTTGTATATGAAAATGTCTAAAAGAAAGACAATGTAAGTGTACCCTAATTTGAAACAGAGTCATCTCTTGAACAAAAATCAAGTGGAAAACTTTGTGATCCAACATCACAACAAATCGAGCTGTTGACAGTACACTATAAACACATAAGGAAACCTCAGCTACACACTGCATTCCCGATGGAAGCAGAAAGGACTGCAGCGTAATGATGATTTACGTCCAGAAGATGGCGCTAGTATCTGCACATCCAACGAGTACAGCACAAGCAAGGATAAAAGAAATGCTCAGGGGACACAAGCTTAGTCACAGATAATAGGCTACTCCTCCGCGGTTATCAGCGGTTCAAAGCGCAATTGGTTGAACAATGGATTCCAATTAACATGTCCAGTGAATGGTTACCTCATGCAGTTTCACTCTCCTGTAGCCTACTCATAGGTCTACAGAGATGAGATGCCATTTTTAAGTGTCTCCACAGGCTTAAATTGGTTCTATGTCAGCCAAAGCTCCAAATGATAACAGATTAACTTCTGCGGGATACAGCATACACTACATGGTCTCTGGTGTCCTGAAGGACAAACTGTTTACTGTCTTTTTTTTTTAATGTTCCCAGCATTACATATTCTTCACGTCTTATGTCACTGCAACAGTGCTCTAATGCATTCAACCTATGAAGACGTTACTATATTTCATTTCAATTTAATTGTTTCACTGCATATATTTTAGGAAGTTCTGGAAATGTCAGTGTTGTTACAGTAAGGTCAAGTGTGAATTGGCAAAAAATAAAAAAGGCAATTTCTCTGGTCTTAACAAAAAAACCTAGTTCAAGAATGTTATACACAAATGGCCCTTTCTTTGACAACAGAGAATATAAGGCCCATTATTTCTCTTACCACGACTTCCATGAAGAAGTCCTGAAATTTGCACATGACCTCTGCCAGGGTCATATAAACCAGAATCATATGCAGATCAAACTAAATTAAAGCTGCAATGCAATTTATGTTTTCTACACAACTAATGAATGCTATTGATTGCATCTTATTTTGACAGGCCTATCTGACAGGGCTGGAGCTTCAAAGAAGATGGATGAATGTGATGACATGGATTATGCCCTGAGCAGTGTCAATAAATGACAGTTAACTCAACATAAAACTCTACAAAAACCTTATGGTATTAACGGAATATGTTTATTTTTACTCAGATACAGTGCAATAGGCCTTGTATCACCACTTATAATTTTTAAATACAATATGTGGCCATATTGTATTTAAAAACATTTATTTAAAAAAATTTAAATCACATAATAAAATGCCACATTTTGCAACAATTATGATATTGAAAAAGTCATTATATAACTTATGTATAGTGTTAGCTTACAATTTAAATGCTCTAGGAGGAATAAAGCACTTCACCGTTAAAACCCTAGCCACGGGTGAACATACAGAACCAGGTCACGCCACAATGACCTGCCAAGAATTTACATAACGCATACAGTACAGGATACAGGACGTAATTTCTTCAATGCAGAATGAGTAAAAAGATTCTGTCAAAATGCAAAAGTACAAAAACACAACACAACACAACGCACTATAAAGCATACCGCATCGACACACCAAATGTGCTTCACACCACAAATGTTCCGGGACCCAGCCCTAAAGTGACAGATGTGCACAGCGATCCTCGGCCCTCACCCGTGTACACACCCCAGCTGCTATAGCTTCTTCTCATTGGCAGCATCACCACTGAGCTTCCATATTCACACACACACACACACACACACACACACACACACACACAGTCATTAATCTGTAATGGGCCCAGGTTGGACTTCGCTGGTGCTAGGGTCTCCCCCAGGGGGCGTTTTCTTGGCCGTCAGCGGGCCGGTGAAGGGGTCGTCGGGGCTGCGGATGGTGGTTCGGCATTTGGAGCAGCAGAGCAGGACGGTGAGGTGCGTGCGGACAGGCTGGGTGAATAGGACAAACAGGATGCAGTTGGCCGCTCCCTGGAACGTGTTGCCTACACCCTGGTGGGAGAGAGGCAAGGCAGGGCACCGTGTGGGCGACCAGTACGTTGTACCGTAACCAGAGGAGGTATGCTGACTACATGCATGCATCTACTGCATACATCCATCTACGACACATACAGTACATTGGTCCATTTAGGTTGACACAAGCCCTCTTTATACAGAGATCTAGAAATAATGCCGTTAAGACCCGTCATTATGCCGCAAATTGCTGCCCCAGTGTGTCCTCTTACATAGAAATCCGGTGTTTCGGAACCAGAGGGGTGACCAAAGAGCGTGATGTGGCACAGCAGTGTTGGCAGAGAAAGGTCTATGTGCAGTCTCGCGAATTCGAAAAAATTCTGTGTTGATAAGTTACCTCAGCATCGCTCGTTGACGAGAGATTGACGCTAACGGGCTTGTGGTCTAGCCTTTATGTGTCTATGGCGAAATGACGCGCTGAACAATAAATGAGCATGATCCTTTTATATATTCATGTGTATGGTTTACATGTCTTCATGTTGTATATTTATCTTGTCAGTTCGTTTCTTATAATATTGTGTCGATACCCCATAGCGGCTGACGGCCTCATAGAACTCTACTGTAGCGGGGTGGACAGCCGCGATATTTAAAAGACACATCTGCTATAATATAACCTTCATTCATGACATAACACCGTGCTTGTGGATACAGGACTCTGGTGACAAGCTTCAACAAAACATCACACCCCTGTTTCGCCATTCCGGCTGTCCCTTTTACACAGACATCATTCCGGCTCTGTTACTACCTCCGCTCTACCCCCCATTCCACCTCCATACCTTTTACACAGAGCGGCGAGGCGGAATAAAGCCGCAATATTCCCGGGTTTCTACGCTGCGTAAAAAGGGCTACAGTGTGCTAAACTCACATGTAGGGTGACCAGTACTGGGTTCTGTAGAGCGGGGGAGCCGGCCAGCAGCAGCAGGAAACGCACCGTGCTCCACACACGCAGAACGATGAAGATGATGGGGATGAGGGTTAGCTTCCTGTCAGCCATGGAGGTGAAGGAGGTGGACGGAGGGTTGCTGGCCAGGATGGGACGATACTCCGACAGGGTCGCATGCTGCATGGGGACAAACGGCAGATTAACAGGCAGCGGTACTCTGCTGAGGAACGGTCGGGAGGAGGGGCCTTCTGGCTTGTACTGCTGTACTATATGCTGGGAGCATGGATGCGATTAGCTATGTCAATAATAAAACCAATAATAAAACACTTACTCTACACTCACTTGACTTTTTAATGTAGTCATTTAATACATCTCTAAATAAATGTCTATCTGAATCTTAAGATTCGGGTGTGCACTATTGATTACCTTACCACATTAACTTTTATTATTTAAACAACACCATTTAGCAAGAATCATCAAAGAGAGTGGCCAAGGGCCTTATAGAATAAGAAGAGGAATTAGGACAATAGAATAAACTAGAAAATAGAAAACTAATCGAAAAATGTGGGACGAAACTTGCTGGTAACTGAAATCATTACGCGATGCTGCAGTGCAATAAAAACCACTGAAAGTGGTATTGTGTGATAATAATCTCCACAAACAGCATCTAATAGGGCTCATGTTATTGGTTGACTTTCACGTTGATGTCCATGTAATTAAGCCATAATGAGTGTGTAATGGGTCTCGTAAGGAGAAGCAGATCAAGTTCATTAAATAACAGGGAAACAAGAATCTGCAGCAGATGAGAACAGCCAAAGTCCTTATAGTAAAGTCTGGCCACTCGGCAGCCATCTTGGTAACCACCGCGGGCAGTTATTTCGGGCTAACAAGACCAGGCCCTTTAGAAAGGAACGGGGAGAGGGCCATAACTGCACTTTCAAAGGTCGCCGGGACATAAAATCTACATATATAAAATCACAAGTCAAATCTGATAAAAAAACGCTTCAAAAGTTTGGTGACTTTGCCCCAAAATAAGGTTTAAATAGTTTTTTTCCCCCCACAGGTTATGCTTCTTCTACGCATGCGCACAATCAGTGCAACCACACAAGTTATATTCAGGATTCCTGAAGCGGTCCGTCTCTCCAATATAATGTCTCTGGAACCGCTAGCCGCTCACCGCTCTGTGGATGTGCCTCTTGATCAGAAGGTAGAGGACGGGGAGTGTGACGTAGGCCAGGAACTCCCAGATCTTGCCTGTCAGCAGCATCCACAGAACACGGTCCGGAGCCTGGAGACTGACCCAGCACCAGCCCACAGACACCTCCGATGCATCGTAGCCAATCTTGTTCAGGGTCAGGGCCACACCGGTGATGATTAGAGGGACGCCCCAGCTAGCATAAAAATGGTTTAGAGTTTTTATA
>JAOEHI010023864.1:0-26667 GCA_025447815.1 Percopsis transmontana
ACCACACCCCTAAATGCATTGAAGCAACTGCCATGTGAATGATTGATTAGATAATTGCATTAATGAGAAATTGAACAGGTGTTCCCAATAATCCTTTAGGTGAGTGTATATACCGTGTACATACTGTACATTTATATATTAGGTCCCCAATTTAGATGTGTTTGGGAATTGAATACAACTCCTTAATGTGGATGGTTCCTTTCTCCTCTCCAGGCAAAAAGAAAAGTTAAACACTATAGCAGTGTCTACTTTAGATCTAAGCAGAGCAGATTAGTTTTACATGATCCCCTTAAGTACTGCATGATTCCCCCTTTTCTAGAATGTCCCTTCCCCCACTGGCAGAAGAGTTAAACCCTCAGCTATTTCCTACCAGAGACGTTAAAGATGATAAGTGTTGCCTCTCTTCATGGCACACAGCATTAAGCAGACATATTGGATTGGATTAATGCTGCTGCGATGGACAGGCCCCACATGGCTGGTAGACACTTATCAAGTGGTTCCCTGGTGTGTGTGAGTGTGTGTGTGTGTGTGTGTGTGCATGGTCTCACACCCCATCATCCTCTGTCCCCGCCCAGGCATGCCATCCATTCACTGCGAATCAATGCCCTGCCAATAGCAGAAATGGATTTTTGAGCATGTTGCAGAATAAGATATTCAGGGCCGAGTTTGTCTGATTTGTCGGTATGCTGCCGGACTATGAATACACCACAAGGTTGGAAGCCTCAGAAATGGAGAATGGCACACAGGAGGGCAAAGTAGATGTATGCAAAAGTGGAAGCCGGGTTTATGCCCTCTGGCTAACATGCGTCTTCAGGGAATCTGAGGCCAGTACAGAGTAAATGATTGAAGGCCATCGCTGAGTCAAGCGTTGGGTCTCAATTTGTTTCCTTGCATGTTAAAACATACATCTCTTCAGGTATTAATGGTTTTTCTTAAATCACACCTGGTCTCTGAGTCTTGTTCCCTGTCATCTGTATACGACAACATAAATGGATGAATGAAATCCCTTCTGGGATTGTATTTAGTGTTACTTTTTCTAAGTCAAACGTTCAGATGACATTGACATTGACCCAAAAGGAAAGTCTTTGTAAGTTCCACAACAATGCGCCCCCTCCATTCCCTTATGCCTTATGTTACTCTTCAGTGTCTAATAAAAGCTTCAGAGCATTAGCACAAGTAAGAGATGGACTGGATAGAACAACGACTAATGTGTTTTTTCTCCTCCTCCTGCCAAACCTTTTAGAAATGTACCCAATAAATGCACCACAAATGGATGCATAACAAAATGCATTAGGTTAACAAGTTGGTGGGTCAAAACTGAAACAAAAAACTTTTCTATCTCTGAGAATTTGGACAGAAAGAGCAGAATCGAGAGAGGAAGAGAGATAGAAAGGGTGGGGGGCATGAATGGCACTTTTATATTCTCGGTTTTAGACTCAAATGGAAAGTTACTGTGAACAAAGGTGGTTCCCAGTATAACAGAGTTTATTGGTATTCATCCACGGCAGAGAGCAGCCATGGGGTCAGGAGCAATCAGTTTGCTGTGGGCTCATCAAAAGGAGTTCAACATCTGAGTTCAGCATCTTTCCATTTCCACCATTTTTTGCATGTTTGTGTCTCAGGCTGCAATTAATTGCCAAACTATCCACCCATAACAATTTATGTCTCTGACATCTGGACTGCAGTCAAAGTCAGTTCTTCATAAAAACAAGCAAAAAAGTGTTTCCAATTCATTCATTGAATTTCAAATAGTGTTGAACACTGGCCAAGCTCAATATATACTACAGATATACCTAAAGTGATTTTAAATGCAGGAATAGGAACCAGTCCTAACCCATTTTATGATGCCAATATAATGATGGAAGCATGTCAATAAAGAATCTCCACAAAAGATGTGTTGCTGACCAAGTTATCTTTGAGCAATGAGTAATATACAGTATGTGAAGCTCTCACAGTATGCTCATATTGATGCTCCACTTTTCATTGAGGCTTATTGTGTAATGTTGGCCAAAAGGAACAGAATTGATTTTACGTGGGTCCCCGTTAACATGCACACATCAGGAGTGTGCCAAGAAAAAGTTTTGCAGGATGATAGTATTTCTTACATAATAGCCCTTTTAACAACACTTAATAAACACTTCATATAGAGTGGGGCCAGGACTCTCTTCAACAGTTATTTGTTGTAGTCCTATTTTACTTCCACCTAAAAAGAGGTTTATAGAGCACCCTGTTCAATTTCCAAATGTGCTTTTGGGAGCAACCCTCAGTTATGAATTAGGGAGAGGACAGTAAAGATTCGGGCCTTTAATATCCTCTCCTTAATTTACTTAGATTCAGCATAAAATAGACCTTTTTTGTGATATATTTGACAGCTCTATAAAACTTCACAGTTGAAATTACACAAGAGAGAAAGATGGGTAATTCTCTCTATTAAAAAGACATTTCATAACACAGGGACTTCATTCATAAGGTTAAGAAATGTGTAGAATGTAAACACAAAGCAATTTTTCACTAGCATTTAGACTATTCTGGGAAGTATTTCAACTGTCTGCACTCTACAAATATCTTGATTTTGAAATCCTGCATGTGTGTGATGACTTAATTTTTACACTTCCATAAATCACCACTGATTTGAGATATAATTATTCGTGCTTCTAATGTTTCAAACCGAGATGGGAGCCACCTGCAGTTTATTCATTAGGTTTTATTCATCCACAACATTATGGTTCTACAGCATCAGTGTCTATTCATCTCACTTTTTTTCCACTATTCAGCTCCTTAGAAAAGAAAGACAACAGACAGATCAATGGAAGAATAGACAGTCCCTGCCAGGCATTACTGGGCTATCAACACTGTCTTGTAAACATCTTAAGTACTCTTATCCACATCAGGCACAAAAAAAAAACACATTTTCTGAAAAGCCAGGTAAAAAAAATGAACCGGATCAGTCTTAATCCATTTGTAGGACCGTGAATGACTGCTTTAAAAGCTTCCCAACTGGGGCTGAAATATTAATATTTTGCGGCTGAGGAACATTACCAGAGTGAAGCAACAATAATTATTAATGAATCTCATTTTTAGACCACTATGCTGGATGTTCAAAGTGCCTGTGACCTTCAGAAAGGGAAAGCAAAGCACATGTCGGGAGTCAGTAGACTAGAAATGAACAATCTGCTACAATTCTCCCATTGCAGTTGGTGCTCATCTTTCTGATTTGTTTACCTCAGTAGTTGTGCTCTAAATGACTTATTCATGAGTCAAACCATGCCACCTCTGAAGATGCTTTGCTGCTGATCAGCCCTTCTTTCCTCATTGACTCCTTGGGCTAGGACATCCTTTCAAAGAACCAGCATCAATTCTTTGTCACACAGTCACATTGTTTGATATAGTATGAGATCTTTGAAAATAGCAGCGTGTTTCACAAGCCTCACTCCGGGCACGCTGGATTGGTTTGCCACTGTATGCTGCATGACAAAACCTTTCAAATCAATAATCAGGAGATTTTGCCTATGAACCAACACCCCCACCCCCCTGCCTTCCCCCCTTCAACAAGTAATCATTTGAGAGCATATACTGTATACTGCGATGCATATAAGATGGCAGATAACCAAGTTAGCTGTTCCTCAAATTGAAATTCCAGACGGTGTTCAATGCAGTTCCATGCAAATAAGTATATCTGTAATTGACCTCACATCCAAGCAGCGCCACTGGCCTGGGAGGATAATTATGAGGGCAGTCAGGCTAATGATGTCTTTAAGTTTCAGTCCGTAGCTCAGCACTGTCAACTTTGACCTGCAGAAGAGTTTGCAAATTATATAATTGTGAAAAGTTTAATTAAGCTCTAATGCACAGCCTGGGGAATAATTGCTGCACAGTCAGTAGTCTTTTAGTTGAGTCTGCGTATGCTTAATATGTGATTTATCTCACTTCTCACAAACTATTAGCATTTGTCTTCTGTTGTGAGTTGTTGCTGAATAATGACATAAAATCACAGTCAGAAAACCATTTTATTTATACCTAATCTGCTTTGTCCTTTCCGTTCATGAGCAAGAAATTAATGTAGAAATGGTAGTCCCATTTGCATTTTGAGTCCAATTAGAAAAAGGAAGACTTGAGGTATTGGTGTGATTTATTTTTGGCTGGTGGCCCCATGTCATGTATTTCCAGTAACCCTGACCCTTGCTAAAACAAACAAGTACATATCGGCCTATAGTACATTTCAATCTAGAAAAGAAATCTAGAATCAATCTAATAATGAAATAGAATAATTACAAGAAGTATGCTAGTCTAGATATTAGGACACATCTGTTTTATCAAGGGGCAGGTGCACTCTAGGGGATCTCTTCACCAATGCTCTTCCTTATGAACTCACTTATAGATGTACCTTGTAGCTGTATCCATCGGGGGAAAGAAAGATGAGCTAACCGCATAGATAATTGGATAGCACACATTGTCCCCTGTTGTCCCTATGAAGCAAATTCATCATTTTCAATTACAAAGTTCCTGATGCTCTGAAAAATGCTGATTTTTACATTTCCACATCAGATTTATTCACCTGAGATAAACAAATAATGTTTGTTTCTGGCTGTGGTGCACCGTAAACTATGACCTAAACTGTTTTGCATATAACATGCTAAGTAAGTGAGTCCACCATGTATATTTATGATGATGCATGGTGGTGGTCATCCTGTTGGTTGTTAAATGTATTGGTGGGAGCTTGACACAGTCTCTGTACTGTATCTGTAGTGGATTAAAAGATGCTACACACTATTGCCTTTCTGCCCGTGCTCTGCGCGGCGTTTATTCACTGTGTTACACGTTTCAATCATAATCGTGTCGCTGTGGCTATTGTGGGTTCTCCCCGCCGTCGTGAGCCTCGCGGCTTGTCCGTCCTTTTACCTCTCCAGCTCTGCTTCCAGGGCTTCTTGTCGCCGTGGGGAAGGTGATTAGTCATTGCACACACCTGTCCCCAATCCCCAAGTCCCGTGAACCACACCTACCAACCCACTCCAATGCAGACGGCGCCAAACCACGCCCACACCTACACAGTATCATTCCATTTTGTATTGAATATATGAAAGGATTGGGATCAACAAGATCCTTCAGAGCTGGTATGAGAACTCCACAGGAAAGCGGAGTGAGTAGCATCAGCCAAAACACCATAACAAATAAATAGTAAATTCAACCCGAGGGCTCAACCCTAATAAATCCATGGCTAAACCAGGTGTTGTTGCACAGTTGTTAAAATAGGACTCCAGCCCTCTATGATCCCTTCTGATAGCAGGTTGAATTAAAAAGATTAAAAGGATTTAAAATATTCTGCTTCAAAACCCTCCCCAGTAGTGTGTTTTCGTGTAGCCCCCCTCTGTATAATGTATATTCAAATGTCATTTTTGGAGTGAATTCTTGGGGATACCAACATCATGAGAGCGGTACTAGTAAGCCACCATTAAACAGGGCTGTCAACTTTGGTGTCAATTCAGTAAAGCGGAAAATGGCAAGTTCTGCCTAGCTTTAAATAGATCCAGGTCTTTTCACCATCCATTGTGCCTGCACACCAGCAGTGTCTCCATCGGAGGGGGAGGAGATACGGTTGTGGAGAGAGCCGACCATTGTTGTCCATATAGTGTCCAGGTCTATACGGCAGCATCTCCCCCTCGGCGACACTCTCAAAGAGACGCATGTCAGTGGGTCTAGAGCATAAGCATTCCTAGCTATGGCTGATAAAAAATACGTTTTAAGTTTGACTTTGAAGGTCGCTACATTAGTAGCAAACCTAACCTCAGCAGGTAGGGTATTCCAGAGGACTGGGGCACGGTATGAGAAAGCTCTAAATCCTGCTGATTTATTTTTAACTTTAGGGATGAATAACAAGTCTGCATTCTGTGAGCGTGAGCATCAAGGTGGTACATATGGTATCACTAGTTCAGATAATTAGGAAGGTGTCAATCCATCTATTGCTTTATAGGTGAGTAGGAGGATCTTAAAGTCATATCTGAGATAAATTGGTAGCCAGTGGAGATCAGCAAGGATAGGAGTTATATGGTCAAACATTCTAGTTGTAGTAAGATTCTGGCAGCAGCATTCTGAACCATCTAAAAACTTTTTATACTCGTTCTCGGAAGTAGTAGTCTAGACGCCTTGATACAAATGCATGAATTAGAGACTCTGCATCACCCACAGTTAGAATTGGTTGAATCTTTGCAATGTTACGGAGATGGAAGAATGCAATTCTAGTAATATATTCAATGTGTAACTCGAAAGGGAATGTATAGTCAGTCAGAGTTCAGAAGCAGAAAGTTTAAAGGCATCCATTGTTTGATTTCCAAGAGACATGACTTCACGACTCTGAGGATAGACTGGTTACTTAATTCTAATGTCATATAAATCTGGGTATCATCAGCATAACAGTGAAAGCTGATGCCATATGTAAATACGATATCACTCAATGGTATATGCTGGCTGCTATTGGTACATTTCTGATCCTTCTGTATGGATTTAATTGAGATTGAGATATGAATTTTAATTAGATAAAATTTGTTGGACAGTGGAGATGTATACGAGACTATCATCGAATTACATTCATCCATGCCTCGTGCTAATACAAGAACAACCGTTAGGGGTTGGTTCCTGAAAAGCTGAGAAAAACTGAACATATCAATAATAGTCTGAAATGCCAACATAACATAAGTGTGGCAGGAATTAATTTGGTTTTAACCAGATCTAAGATATGTTCTCTGATTAGATCATTTACTAAAAGAGCTTTGGGTGGGAGTGATCTAATATTAATGAGGCCAACCCTCATATTATTAGTGTTATTTTGTACTATAGGCCGGCCTCCGGATGTGACTCCTGAAGATATGTAATTAGAAAATGTATTATGTATTATGTCAATTTGTACATAGGAACATGTGGTGCATTATAGACAGGTTTCTTGTTTACAAACAGTACTGCGTATGCGCATTCAGGGGGCAAAACAACTTTGCTAGCTGGTCAGAACATTGTAGTCAACCGTTGTAATCAATTTAGATTTGACATGGTTTGTTGACTCATAAAAAAAAATTCAAAGTTTTAGAGTTGGATCTGTTAGTTTGTCTTTCATTTGCATATTACAGTTACATCATTTAGCAGATGCTTTTATCCAAAGCGACTTACAATTACATTTTTCTATTACATGGAGCAGGTAGGTGTTAGGCATCTTGCTCAAGGATGCTTACAGGAACGCCGACGCTGGGAGTCCAACACCTAGACCACTAGGCTATCCTACCGGTAGCCTATAACCTATTAATTAACCTATTATTATAACATTATGTAAAATCTTCAATAATTAATCAGTTTGCATTTCGAATAAATGCTGAACATTTCCATCCATCCTTTCGGAGGTTGGTGCAGTTTACTGCACAACTCCATCTTTGCTTTGGAGCTTGGCTCTGCTAGATATGTCGTGAAGAGGGCTGCTTTCTTCCCCCTAGTTGCACGCGTGTCTCTCTGATGATGTTGCACAGAAACCCGTTTATGGCCTCAGTGTTTCCTATTCTTCTGCTACAGGCAGCAGCACAGATTTAAAAGTCAGATTTTAGATTTCTTGGTACCATTAGCTGGCACTGTGCCCTGAAATTTGATATTATACAATTGGTTGAAAAGTATTATATCTGTCAGAGCATATGACGTCTATAGACATTTTGCAGATTACTGTACTGTATGTCAGAATAATGATCTTGTACTGTATGCAATATTATACAGTATATCAGCCAATAATTATACTCTATATCCAAATACTTCAATCATTATCCTCAAGTGAAGCGATTAGTTATTCAAATTGTGCACAAATTGGGTATACTGTTCTGGTCCCTGACTGCGTTGTACTGTATGGGTTTTTGGCTGTTGTGTGTATGTCTTGCGTTTCTGCTGATCTGCACCCACACAAATTCATCAACTTATTTAAATAGCAATAAACTTAAACTTGAATGCTCCATGTCACCCTTTGCATAATAAAGGACAGTACATATAAGAGAATGACTGCAAACAAAAGAGCAGCTATCACTTTGAAATTTCAAAAAAAAAATAATGACCACATGTTTAAAAAAAAAATAAAAAATGGAAAAACAATTCAAAATCCTTTAGAGTGTGACTGTGATTGCAACCTCACGAACAATGATTGCTTGTTGTTTCCCAGTATTGATGTGCCCTGAGTAATGACATTCTGATGTGGATTGTACAGTATGTGGCTTGCCATGAAATATGAGCAATTACACATCTTATTCTTCCAAATTGGTTTCAAAGAATACTTGTGAATAAGTCCTGGGGGCTGGACTTAAAATGGTTATAAAATATTGAGAGAGAGACACACATATGCACATGAACGCATACACACACACACACTTTATACAGTACGAAGTCATAAAGACCTTTAAATTAGACATATATCACTACTGGGTCATTGTTTAAATGGAATATGTCACCAGTCATATTTCAAGTGTCTCTTCCAAATTAATCTAAGAATGTAAAAGTGCTGTGCCACAAAGGTAGCCAGGAAATCCTCTAAGCAGGAAACACAGTGTCTTTGAGTTAATCAGATCAGAGCTATCCAAGTAAGCTACATCATGCTATCGAAGATACTGTGCATATATGACATCAGAATGGTGACCTCAAAGCATTAATGAACTGATCCTCTAATGTAAAATAATTATCTGAAAATGAGGTACTATGCCTTTGCACTACCTTTGCACAAATGTTGTTATGCTGACCAAAATCTAGACATAATGATTTAGGTCTTGATTCAGTTGATTATTTTGACATTACTTTGGGAAATTTGCTGTAAGTCGTAATTCTAGCAAATGTATCTATCTACCGACTTATAGGGATGAAACATTTTGGGAAAACATCTAATTGTAATGTTTCTTATCAATAATGCAATTGAAATTTGATTAGCCATAAATAAATAAATGAATATATAAATAATCCATCTTTAGCTACATACAATTATATTTAATTTAATTATATTAAAGAATTTGTATTCAATTTGTCCATGTAGTCATTGCATTATAGCTCAGGTAATAGATAAGCAACCACCCAGCTATAATACAACTGGGTAGAACACAAGAAACAAGAAAATATTATGTTATACACCATTCGCTTAGTACAAGTAATTTTATTTAATTTATTTTTTTAATGAATACAAAATATAAATTCCAAAAAAGGGTGGGATAATTTGTGCAATATGTTTAATATAGCCATAATTTAACAAATGTCTCTAAATGTATATCTGTAGTTAAAGACTTGGTTTTAATTATTTTTTTATTATTATATGAAAATATTATTTCAGTATGCATCATCTGCCATAAAACATAGTTCATTACCCTCAAATGCAAGATTAAGAAAGTCTTGTACTCATGCTTCGACAAACTCAGCTCAAATTTAAAGCAGTCTTCTTTTATCATTGAGGTCTGGAATCCAACCCTGCTGGGAAGGAATTCCATGAACGTAAACTACAGCTCTCCCATGTGGTTGAACAGCCTTGGTCAATATTGTTTCTTTTACCACAATTACACTCACCAGCCACTTTCATTAGGTAAACCTTTTCAACTGCTTGTTAACGCAAATATCTAATCAGCCAATCACATGGCAGCAATGCAATGTATTTAGGCATGTAGACATGGTCAAGACGATCTGCTGAAGTTCAAACCAAGCATCGGAATGAAAAAGAAAGGTGATTTAAGTGACTTTAAATGTGACATGGTTGTTGGTGCCAGACAGGCTTGAGTATTTCAGAAAGTGCTGATCTTGTTATGCCCCAGTCTAGGGGTGCCTAGGACATAACTTGAAAAGGCCCCATCTTCCCCAAGTCCCAAGTGGCCAGAAACAAAGACTTGTTTGAATATAAGGAAGTTTATTTGTTTTCCATAGTATTTCTATAAACATATAACTATAGATAACATATATAGGCTTCAGGGTGGACTAAGGCCAAAATAACAAACAAAACAAGGACAAAAGACTTACCTCCCTAACTTATGTAAAAATATGGATATGAAAATTTTTGTGTCGATAAGTTACCTCAGCATCGCTTGTTGCCAAGAGACTGACGTTAACCAGCTTGTGGCATAGCCTAAATGTGACTATGGCTTGTGGTGAAATGACGCGCTGAATAATGAATGAACATGATCATTTTATATAGGCCTATTCATGTGTATGGTTTGGGCTACATGTCGTGAGGTTAAATAACCTTGTCAGTTTCTGACACTATTGTCTTGAGTTCCCAAAGCGGCCGCCAAAGGCCTCACAGAATTCTATAGTGGTTGCAAATGGCCGCGATTTTAAAGACACATCTGCTTTAGTAGGATATAACCATTCATGAAATAATAACCATCTTGTAGTTATCTTCTAATGGCTACTTCCAGCAGGATAACGCACAAAGCTCACATAATCTCAAACTGGTTTCTTGAACATGACAATGAGTTCACTGAACTCAAATGGCCTCCACAGCCACCAGATCTCAATCCAATAAAGCACCTTTGGAATGTGGAACGGGAGAGTCGCATCATGGATGTGCAACCGACAAATCAGCAGCACCTGAGTGATGCTATAATGTCAATATGGACCAAAATCTATGAGGAATGTTTCCAGGACCTCGTTGAATCTATGCCATGAAGAATTAAGGCAGCTCTGAAGGCAAACGTGGGTCCAACCCGAGACTAGCAAGGTGTACCTAATGAAGTGGCCGGTGAGTGTATTTTATAAGCTTGAAAGACAAACAGAGTAACTCTCAACTGTGTTTTAGTGTTGACAGTGAACTACATTTTGCCCTGTACTAATGACAAACAACATTTTACATGTTCAGCCTCTCTGTTCAAATACATATACCATGTAGGCTGGCTGTAAATAAATACTGTCACAGCTACATTTCAGTACGAGGAATATATAAATGAACAACAAAGAAAAATGTGCGAGCCATATTTCTTTTTATCTACTTTACAGTCCTCTTTCTGTGTCTGGACCACCATAGTTATGACAGTGTTCAACACATAATCTTAAAGCAGCCACATTAAATTATTCACTACTTTTGCAATTTTCATGAGCTAGGTGATTACATAGTGAAATGGTACTGGGCTCAAAACAGGAAAGGGTTTCTCTGCAGCATTGCAGTGGCAGGGCCTTAAATTAAATAAAATATACATTCTCATTCTACACTGACTTTTCACCCAAATAGATATGTCTTAACCGCTACCCCTCTTAGTAGCATCTTAATGAGGGTCATGACCTCTGACTAGGCGCATGCAAAAGCAGGGGAAGATTTTTGTGTAGGCGGAGTGTAGGAAAGGTTCATGAATAATGGAGGAATACACTGGAAGTCATTTTAAATTACTGTGCACAAAGGGGCTTTAGTTAGATACTTGGTCAATGACTTCAATTGTGCCACTGGGAGTCTTTTTATTGGTTGTTCTGAAGTCCTATGATCAGGTTCAAGTGGGTGAAACATGAAATACAGATACTACATTTCTGAGTGCAAGTACACACACTAGGTTTTTTCAATTTGTATGCTCCCGATGTAGGCTTTAAGAGTATACAGTCCATAAACATTACCATGTCCATTCATACGTATGATGCACTCGGTTACCCACATGTATTGACAGATGAAAACCATAATCTCTGCAGATGTGTGCCAATGCAGAACGGTGGAGATGGTTTCTAACCTATACAATACTGAACTGCTATTGTGTCATTACTTTTCAATGATCCGAGCAGTTTCCTCTGTTTCCTTTTGTGGTAGCTATGTTAGACTCCAACCCCTCACAGTTGACATTTACATGTCTGCCATATGATCACATCATATTCAGATACAACAAACATTATATAAAATACATGCGTCACTGCAAACAAATCGCAGAGGTTGTCAGAGATATGGCTTCATTAGCAACCAAGCATGAAGGCAATTTGTCTCCTGTCCATGACATCTGCTGAATATAAGTGTTTACACGACAATACTAATAAAATAGGTGGTGGCTCAGATAGTAACACCGATTGACCAGATAACTGAAAGGATGCCAGTGTGATTATCCTAGGGGACATACTGTACATATTACAAGAATGTATTCAGCATGGTCAGTGAACTCAATGTCTATACCATAGAGGTTAAATTTCACTCTTAATGGTATCCAAAAAAATCATATCTAGGCAAAATACACGACAGAAGGCATAGATGAATTTCAAAGTGTCTACCAAATAATATTTCAAACTATTTGGCCTATGTCTGCTTGCTGTGGATGATGTCTAAAGTAATTTGTACATGCGTACAGTTTGCATGTCATGTTAATGCCATGTTAATGTTTCAGCATGCTCAGAGTACATGCGTGTGCGAACGTGCATGTGAGCATGCACAGGTGGGAAAATGTGTCTCTGGGATGAACAGCAGTTAGCATTTAGAAGAATTAAGGACTGTCAGCCTTGCTCTGTTGGGCTAGGGAAGTCCTTAAATCTTGCAGCTGTGGCTATCCATCTTTGTCCTCATCCCCAGCCAGAGAAAGATAGATGTATTCAATAAACGTGGTCTTGAGAAATCTGCAGGAAATGATTAAGAGTGATAAATGGGGACAAGGGATTTTGGCGGTCCTGAGTTTCATTTGACATCCATTATATCATCTGTGGCAGGGACGGGCTTTTCACACACCCCTCAATGGGTTGGTATTCACCATAAACTGGTGCATCTTAATCTCACGTCTAAAGTAGGTGGAAAGACCATCGTCCTTACACCAGCTTTGTTAAAACTTGGGTCGATATCTACACTAAAGTTTATGTTTAATTGATGAAATAAAAATGACTGAAGGCCGAGTATAAACATTTCCACCTGAGTCCTGGCAACATAAAATGTTGGGGTTGTTATCGAAGTTAGTAGGCTATGAAGTTGAATGCAAATGCATTGTAAGGCAGTAAGTCAGTAAGTTAGCATTAGCATCTGTTTTGCTCTGCTGGCATTTCTTTGTAAATAACACATTGAGAAAATAAAACTATGCAGGAGAAGAAATAGAAAGTCTTTGTGTTACCTGCTGTTGTTCCATCTTTGCAGGAGGACGAGAGCGCACCGGTGCCTACAGGGGCTGTGCTGTCACAGAGTCACTGTGACATTCCTTTGCTAGACCAGACTCACTCTGAAAAGATGTAGTGGAACCAAACAAAGCTGTTAAAGCTCCAGAGAGAGAATAATACAGGTGTCGGGGAGAGCGCATCAAAGGCAAGTACCCAAATTGTGAGGATGCAATTGATGCTTTCTTAGACGTTTCCTGTCTTCTTTTTTAGATTTCCATCAACAAGGGATTTTTTTGGGCCCACTTTATATTAAGTGTTCATGTGCATGTATAGGCTACAGCATAATATGCAACAAAGCATCAATAACTATATGCCATATTTAATAATAATTATACTGTATATATTATAGTATAAAAAGTGCTTCACATACAATAATAAAACATACAGTGAAATATAAAACAATTGGAATACAGCTCAATAGTAAAATAAGTACTGTATGTAATCGTAATACAAGACAAGACAAAATAAATATATGACCATGATTATTTAATGACTACAACGAGTAGTCAACTGATTTTGCTGGTCTATATACACTGGCTTCAGAAAGTATTCAGACCCCTTCACTTTTCGCACATTTCATTGTGTTGTAGATTTAATTTTAAATGGATAAAATGTAGATTTTTGCCCATTAATCTACACCCAATAACCCATAAATACGAAGTGAAAACATTTATTAAAAATCAAAAATTGACATTTTCAGACCCTTTGCTTGTGAACACAGGGAAATCCTGTTTGCTTTAATTAGCCTTGGGATGTGCCTAGAACTTGATTGGAGTCCAAAAACCAAGCCATGAAGTCTAAGGAGACCTTGGTAGACCTCTGCGATAAAATTATGACAAGTCATAGATCAGGGCAAGGGTATAAAACAATTTCTATAGTGTTGACTGTGAAATGGAAGAAATTTGGAACCACTAGGACTCTTCCTAGAACTGGCCAAACTGAGTAACCTGGCAAGAAGGGTCTTGGTCAGGGAGATGACCAAGAACCTAACAGTCACTCTAACAGAGTTTCGGAAGTCCTCTGCAGAGATGGGAGAACCTGTCAGAAGGACGACCATCTCAGCAGCACTCCATCAATCAGGCCTTTATGTTAGAGTGGCTAGACGGAAGCCACTCATGAGTAAAAGGCATATGACAGCCCGTCTGGAGTTTGCCAATTTAAAAGGATTTAAAGGACTCCGAGAGCATGAGGGAAAAGATTCTCTAGTCTGATGAGACAAAAATGGACCTCTTTGGGAAGAACTCCAAGCATGTCTGGCAAACACCAGGCACTGCTTTTCAACTGGATAATAAGATCCCTACGGTCAAGCATGGTGGTGGAAGCATCATGCTATGGGGGTGCTTCTCAGTGGCAGGTACAGGGAGACTTGAGGGAAGGATGGTTGTAGCCAAAAACAGAGAGGTCCTCCAGGTGCTCCAGAGACCTCAGTCTGGAGAGACTGTTCACCTTTCAGCACGATAATGACCTGAATTCAGGACTCAAGTCTCTGACTGTCCTTGAGTGGCCCAGCCAAAGCACAGACTTAAACCCCATAGAACATATGGTGAGAAACCTGAAGATTGCAGTTCAGACACAAATAGAAATAATTTGGTGACTACCCATCTTTTGAATACCTTTCTGCTGCATTGAAATATTCCCCCCGAGTTCTGCAATGAATTAGTAACAAGGCACCAAGGTATTCTCCCAACTTCTTTGATGACTTTACAGAACTATTGTATATTATTTCCACTGATGTGACTGTGACTTTAATATTCATATTGATGATTCTGAGGACAATGGTGCTAAAGAACTCTTTGCTATTTTGGATACATTGGAACTGTCTCTGCATGTAAAAGGGCCCACCCACAGTCGGGGGCACACTTTAGATTTGATTATCACAAAGGGTCTCAATATCTCTTTCTGTGATTGATCCTTTGAGCAAGGTGCGGTGAGGTCTAAGACAGGGTAGGCAAAGACAACAAAAAAAAAGGCAACTCACAAGGTGCTGAACGGTTCGTAGCACACTGCTTGTATGTGCAAACAATGTGGAAGCAAATGCACAACCAGTATCCGTATTCAAATTGATTGTGATTTGGCAGAGTGCCTGACAGGTCCATAGAGCCTGATGTAAAGATTATCTGACGGTCAGATGTTTAGCAGAGACGCTTTACAGATGAGCTCTTCCCAGAAACGTTTGGAGTAGTTATATAATTTGATAACTACACCAAATGGTTGTGGCATATTTATTCACAACCTCTAGCTAGCAATATTTTATTATTATAGACTATTTTGAACCTACAGACCTGCATCAGGAAATAGGTATATGACTTCAGCAGCAAATAGTAAAAAAAGATTTGTAAACCTACGTTATTTGAAGACAAAATCCATTTCCCTATCCTTCTGAACGAATAAGTCGATTACAATTGATTTCAAAATACTGCTGCTCACCTATAAATCACTAAATGGTTTAGGGCCAAAATACATCACTGAAATGCATTTACAATGTCAACCCTCAAGACCCCTCAGGTCATCTGGGACTGGTCTGTTAAATGTCCCCGGAGTCAAAACAAAACATGGAGAAGCCGCATTTAGCTACTATGCAACAAATAGTTGGAATAAACTAGAATATTTATAATATTCTCATAATATAAGAATATTTGAGATTTGCTGTAACACTCACTACTTTTAAGTCCAGACTAAAAAGGTTTATGTTCACCATTGCTTTCTTTTAAACTGAAAAACTTTTTTGCTAAGCTATAAAACATTTTTAATTATTTTATTATTTCATATAATTGTCTTTTAATATATTTTTAAATCCTGTTTTATTGTATAACATGTTTTTATGTGAAGCACAGAGTCTTCCTCGTGTATGAAACATGCTATATTAAAGTGTAAAGTGCCTTGCCTTGCCCCCATCAGCGTTGCCAACTCTCGCGAGACAAATAAGCAACCGCCGCTTCAAAAACAAGCCCAAAACAAGCCCAATAGCCTGTTATGGCCTCAATGTAAACAGGCTCAATAAATAAGCCTGCAACATTTTAATCTGAAATCACTGAAAAGCAAAAAAACAATTAAGGAGCAGTTAGGGGGAGCGTGTAACATAGTCATATATTTCTAATGAAATACATTTAGAACCATGTAACTTCGATTAGTATATATTTGAGTATGTTATTCTTGTTTTTGCTTCATAAAATGTAATAAGATGAATACATTATAAAAATATATATTTAATATAATTAAATGACAGGTAGACTACCTCACAAAAGAAGGTCATCCCTCTCTATGTCATCTAATGTCATCATTACTATTCAGTCGGCACCGCTTGCAATTACAAGATGATTGTTGATGATTTGTCTGACTTGTTGTCATAATATGTTAATATTTTTGTGATTCTACATAACGGTGGGTGGGGGCGAGGAAGATCAAATCCGCCAGCAATCCGCGGGCAGTGTGCAAAGCACGATGGAGAAAAAGCTCCAAAAACACTTCTGCTTCAGTTCCGCGTACAGGCCTAAATGAGACACTATTGAGAGATTAAGGAAGACATTACAACATAGAGTATAATACTTTATTATACTTTTAGTGTAAAGAAAATACATTTGACAGTCCAACTTTTTTTTAGAGGTTAGGTTTATTAGGTTGGTATTATTGTTAGTAAAAAATAATTAGTCACAGGTGTTGTACTGGCTCTACAATATGAACAAAAACGTGTGAGGAGGACATTTTCATACTCCCGATATATTTCAGAAAACATATGCCTTGCTACAGACTTGAGGGGAAAGCCAAAGCTTTCTAAGGGACATATTAATTCTACGACTAGACAGCTGTACTTGATTGATTCAAAGTCTATTCTTAGTTGGCATTTAGCTTAAATGATTTTCAGCTCAAACTGTCTCTGTCTCTGTTGGTCTCTCTTGTCCTCTTTTTGTCCCTGTTGGTCTATTTGACTGTCTCTCTGACCCTTACCCCTCCTTTCTATTAATCTCTCCTTCAATGCATGGTTTTCTGCTGTTTCATTCTATTTATCTCATTCCTATACAGTTTCCTATATTTCCCCCACTCCTTTCACTGGTAACTTATCTTCCAATATTCCTCTCTGTTTCTTTATTCTGTTTCTGCCCTTCCATCTCCATTTTTCAGAATTGAAAAGCTGACGTTCTCATTCTGAGTGATTTGAAACAGCTCTGCCTTCTCAGTCACTCTGGCTCAGACAGATCTAGCTGGATCTTTTCTCTCCGTCACAAGCTCAAAACATTTTCATTCTTTTCATTTTCCAAAAAAGATTAGGAACAGTAGAATTCTTTAACAGACAGTTTTATATTACAGAGCAAGTGAAATTTAGACATGTTTCTTAAGAATTTTGAGGTGGGCCCATTTCAGGACTCGAACCTAGGACCATTCAGTTTGGATTAGCACACCCAGACCAGATCATCCTGCCTCAGAGTATCTAGCCTAGCCGGTTGATTGACAGCTCATGGATAATGAAAGGCATGCAAAATGGTGCAAATTGTTCAAAGATATTCAATCTGAACATTTGAGATTCTTTTGATTCTCCTTTTATTGATTAAGTTTTTGCTACATCAATAAAGTTGTTCTTGACCTCCTTGGGAAATTACCGGTGATGCAGAAAACAAACACTGCAGTGCATTATCACCAGAACAAACCGTGAGTGCAGATATTAGCAATGGGGTGCCAACTGCATAAAGGTTACAGGAGAGGATTTATGATTTGAGGGTTTGCTTATTAAAATCCCCAGGCAGATGCATGGGAAGCATTGCTGCCTTCGTGTTTTTTTTTGTTTTGTTTATGAGAATTAATAACATCTCAGTGACTCATAAGTCTATACATCATATAAAAACTTAAATCATAAGTTATTTGTCATTCAGCCCATTCATGTTTACATCTCAGGCGCTTGTCTGTTTTTAACTAAAGCACTTGTGCAACAGCAACAAAAATCTTCAATTCCCGATTGGTATCATTGCAATATTGACTAATAGTTCTGTGTGTGTGGACAAAACAAAAGACTGGTAGCTGATTTAAAAAAAAGGACATGCTGTTCTTTAGGCACTAAAGTTAGAAATCAGACATTTTTGGCATTTTCAAGGGTAGTGGTTTGAGGCAGGATACAGTATATATACACACACACACCGTATATATATATACACACCCGCACACGCACAAGCACACACACACACACACACACACACACACACACACACATAAAGGCAGTGTACGTGAATTTGCAATTCATCAGCAGGCCCCATTTCTTCTGAATGCATGGTGCTTTGAAAGGTCATTCTCATGTTAGATTGACGTCGTAGGTGCTAATGGAGCTCATGATGTTAAATGGAAGACTGCTCCAAAATGAAATGGACTCCCGTGATATTTAGCTCAAATGCAGTCTCATCACCCGGCCAAGGTCAAGATCATGCGCACGCACACACACACAAACACACACACACACACACACACACACACACACACACACACACACACGCTTGTGGTGGATACAGTAACTACATTGTTTGGTGATGATTTAGAGGTTATGCTAGTTCTAGAGTTATACTAGTTCTTCACAATCACAAAGTATTTATTTTAAAGAGAAAAACTTCAACACCAAAGCATCTAGCAGCTCTCAACGAGGACGCAGCTGCACCAGAGAATGTAACCTGTATTTAAATACACTCTTCTTCTTGTGTGCAGTTATAACAGGATATTTAATATATGCGCTTAAGGTGTCTAAGAGCTCCTTGATAATTACAATAACAGTAACACTTCTTATGGTACAGTGTCCATTTGTAATTTATGCAGGCTGTCATGGCTGTTCACTTTTATATAGGTCATTCTGAGTGGCTGATTTATGAAAGCTCCAAGCCAAACTTCTTATCTGTCCAGTTTTATACCTCCATTAGGCCCTCTTTGGTTGTTATTGATGGGCCTGCAGAGATACATCATTTATGTCACTTGCTTCTGACACAAGTCCTCTAGATCACAATCTGCAGCCAAGGCTCTGCATCTTTACTTCCTCCAACACCCCTCCCTATTTATCTTTCTTTCTCACTCTCTCTATCTGTCTCTCTATCAACCTGGCTCTCTCGCTGAGCCGCTGATAATGCATAAAGATGCATGGAGATTAGATGTCATCGGCAATAACGCTCCTGAGGGAGGGCTTTTATTCCCCACCACCCCCGTCCAAAAGTAATATGCCACTCCGATATGGTTTGCCAGCTGTTGGACAAACTTCAAAGCCCCTACATGTAAATACACCACTTGGCATGTGCCAGTAGATTGATAAATCACTTTGTTGATTAAACTGGAGAGTGTTTAAATATTTCAATGGAACGATGCAGTACAGTGAGTGCCAAAAAAGATTACAATTATTGTCTTATTCAAAGAAATCTTACGTGCAAAAATATTTCATCTTAATATTCATGTTCCCGAAAACAAAATATATATTCCCGCCAATGTTTTTATTTTTTAATATGGTTTTCTCACTTTATTTCCTGTGTGTGTGTGTGTGTGTGTGTGTGTGTGTGTGTGTGTGTATGTATAATCATAAAGATGCTGATTCTTCACCTTCAATGTGCCCCATGAAGAATAGATACTAAATAACAAAACAGCCAATCTTACCAGATCAGAACAGTTGAGGTTGGAGGCTGAATGAGTTGGATTTAAGGAAAACATGGAGGGGGAATTTTAAAGACTAAATAAAAGTTATCCAAGTCCATAATGTAAAATTCTCCTTATGGTGTTTCAAACCAAGTTCTCAATTAGTCTGGGTCCTCTTCTTGTTAATCTACATCTTCATTTGCAGTAGATTAGATACTACAGCGTATTGCTACCCCCACAAGCAGTAAAATAAATAATAAATATAAAAAATACTAACTTTGCTATACGGGTAAGGGTAATGTTTAAATAGGTTAAGGTTAGAATTAGAAATAGATTTAGGTTTGGTCTGTGGAAGTATCCAGAAAACCGCTTTGAAAAAAAAAATTGCCTCTTTGGACCCATGAAGTGATCTTAGATTTGCCAGGCAGGGTGTGGTACACAGAAGGCTGTCCACACAATGATTTTACGTGCCACACACGGCTTTATTCAATACAGCCTGGGCTGGTACAATCCCACAGGGCTTAAAACACTGCCTGTTAGTCTTCTGTCCATGTAATTTTTCCACTTCCCCCAGCTGTGCTCACTTACTGTTTAAAAGAGGGACAGGTGATTACTGACTGACCACACCTGTCCCCCAGTCCCGTGAACCACGCCTCCACACGTTCCCTCTCACACGCATCAGAGCTAAGCCACGCCCACACTCCCACACCTCTGACAAGCTGGCCATGATAAAAAAAAAGGACCCACTATTCTGTAATATGTATCATATTAGCTGTTGAAATTAGACGCTAGTCAGAATAATTACATTCCATAAAATACAGTATTTGTGTCATCTTATAAAGTGAAAACTGCTACCTTATGTTCAATATCTTTCTTATTCTCTTTATGGAATAGGTTTGCCTTCTGGATTGGAATATTATGGTAGTGGTTACAAGCAAACAAGGGCTATGTCACCTGGAGAAACTATTTCAAGTGGGTTATTCAGCAGATGCTATTTATTAAAAGCTACTTACAGTGATGACAATTATACAGTAGGTAGAGGAGCTGATAGGAATACGACATCTTGCTCTTGCATCTTGAGTTTCGAGTTTGTTTGTCTTTCGAGCTTTTTGAACCCCGTAACTTCTTAGTGCCACTACAAGCAGTCGTTCTCGAACGATCAGTAGGGGGAAACAGCCTGGTGTTGAGTGGGGTAAAATGACAAATGTCAATTTGTGGCGTTTAGATACATTTGTTATACAAAACAAGGGCTTATTTGATTTTATCAACCAGCTATACTAATTCGCTTGGTAGCTACATAGTTTTGTTTTTCTAACTAATTTGATTTACATTAAAACAAACTCAAAAGTCACTGGCTGTGTGTAGTCACCACCACTGTCGCATTAAGGAGTCGGAGGAGGAAATTAACATCAGATGGGAGTCAACCGCCATAACCACCTATCATATCCTATGCCTTAAAAAGACGCGAAGGGGTGAGACACGTTGAGAGGGGTGGGGCTAGAGAGCATACAATCTATTCATCCACTTGTCTTTCTTGTTAACCAGATCCCAGGGGCATCCCTTTGTAAAAAAAACAGCTCCAGTCATTTGCCCCAGTCAATGCAACATAAAACTCAACAGTAACAGGCCAGTGGCAAGTCTGAGAGAGTCACAGACCGTGCCCAGAACAAAGGATGCCTAGCTTCTTCTCTGAGGTTAACGGTGGATTAGTGAGTATACATGTCTGCATGTCTACAATGTCTACACCAATGGATGGATTTTGGCATGCGTTCCTGATAAGACCACAAAGGCTCAGGGCTGTCCTGTAAAATCAGCATGGGAGCCCTCTTGCAGACTCTTTTTTTTTACACTTTCTGTGAGCTTGCAATCATGCAGACTTTGCTTGAGGGAGCAACCCACAATTCATAGCATTATGGTGTTAAAATGACAGGGAAAGCCTGGAAGCAATAAAAGTAAGAAAGTTTAAAAATATGGAAGAAACTGGCAAGGAGTTTATTTATCAACCCTTTCATTTTTCATTTCAAGTTTGCGACTTAGACAAAAAAACAAGGAATAAATGGATTGTTGAACGTTAGGCAAGAACGAGGAAGGTGTAACGGGCGGAATGAGACACCAGAGAAGGGATGTGGAATCTAAACGAGCTGTGCTCATGATTAAATAAAATAGCATACGACTGCCTTCTCACAAAACAAAGGTAAGCCTCACACAACGTTACGCCAGTCAACAACTGAACCAGAAACAATGACCGACAGCACCTAGTGTTGCCGGTGAAACTTAATAGTACCTGTGGAGTAGTTTTCCTCCCTCTCCCTCCTCTTTTTCTACCATTTTGAGTCCCTGCACACTCTTGCACTCACGCTGAGCACATCAATGAAAGTCTGTGAGGGTTCAGTGCTGAGGGCATAGGGTGGCCACTGAGACTGTGCCATGGTATTGATGAATCCATTAAACTGTTGCACTCTGTGGCACAGAGTGTGTTTCTGAAGTCATCCGCTTCATGTAGCTCCACATTAGAATAATCATTCTGGAAATTTCCTGTGATAGTTTTGATCGATAAAACTATAATTGAATTCAAAGAATTTCATACTTTGGTGTGAAACTCCAAAAACCCAGATAGGGATTAAAAGAGTCACACTGAATGATCTGTAGGGACAAATTTATATTTGAAAATGTGATATCCATGTAGGATACAGTTGTAACATCCAGGGCCACATCCAGGGATGGTGCCCCTCCCGTACTGTTGAATCTCGCCGGTGTGCTGTCCACCGGTCTACAGCCATCCACTCCCAATGCACACCTGCCCTGCATCACGTCTTCTGCACACCTGGGGTTGATATGTTCAGTTCTTTGGGTTTGACCTTGTCGGTTATTGTTTTGTTGCTGTCTGTCGTGTGAACCTAATTAAAACGCAGAGCTGAGTGTCGTGTTTCGCTATCTTCGTGTTTCTCGTGGCTTTGTTCTAGTCTGCACCTGCACTCACTACTCCCACGCCTTACAACAGTAGAAACTGTGAAAGACAAATTTGGTATAGAGATAGCTCTCTCTAGCCCTGCCAAGATATTGTACAAAAAGGCCAGACATTGTGAATAAGGAGCTCAAACAAAGACATCAGACATTAAACAAACTATTAATGGCCTCCCAAAATATATAACAGAAATCCTGGCATAGTCTTACTTTTATAAAATTTCAGGTATTTCTGTGTCTGTTACTCACATAAAAGGTTTGTAAGAACCAAATTTATAGGACTAATTTGATAATAACGTATTCAAAGCTACATTATCTCTGTATACACGATGCCTCTGACAAGCTCGAAACGTCTGCTCATTTTGTAATCAGATAAATATGAAGATGAGTATCTTAAAACGCTGTTCCACATCCATACATTCCATATCTGCAGGGGATGCCCTCCCAGAGTCAGATTACATGAATATGTGTGTAAGTACTGTACTTCTACACAGGTATTGAATTGCTATCTGAAGGCAATTAGCCGTCTAAGACAAAGCACTAGTCAGAGGCATATTAACTTGCATGAACCATATGCTACTTGTATATATTATTATTATTAATCATTATTATATTATATATATTCAGATGCCTTTAAACAGATCAGGAAACAACAAATCAGGCTGTCTGACGCTAGACCTCCAGCTCTGTGCTGGTAAGTGGATCTGATGCTACCAATCAGTGTTTGTTGTGTTGACTGTCTTATATGGCTGTCAAGATTAGTGGTGGTCTTAAATAATGATCCACATTAGAAGGTACACTTCTCAGATGCCTGATCCAGCTCACTGTTTATGTTTTGAAACACAGCTGTCCACAAAAGTGCGATCAGCTATTGGAGGAGGGGTAGAGAATAGTGTGGACAGGCAGGATAGTCTAGTGGTCTGGGTGTTGTACTCCCAGCCGGAAGGTCGTGGGTTCAAGCCCCAGAGTTGACCTGTAAGCATCCTTGAGCAACATGCCTAGTCCCTATCTGCTCCATGTAATAGAACATTTATAGCCTGTTTACTTGTTGTATTTAATAAAATAATCAAGAAGTTTCTGACACTGTGAATATGCAGTAATTGAACATTTTCTTCATATAATTCCAATGCAGTGCTGTCCTAAATGGGAATCTGGGGTATGTAATGTAATTGTAAGTCGCTTTGAATAAAAGTGTCTGCTACATGACCTAATTGTAATTGCTTCTGCCAAACACTCAACTACTGTACCTCATGGTGGCAGACAGCCACTGTCCATGGTTCTGAATGCTAGCTCAGCACTGAAATATTGTATACCTCAATACCTCAATCTAGAGCAATTAAAATTACAATTACAATGAGGTCATTTAGCAGACGCTTTTATCCAAAGCAACTTACAATTACATGGTGCTATTACATGTTACAAGTAAGATGTAATGTACCCCCAGTTTCCCATTTTGGACAGCACTGCATTGGAATTATTTGAAGAAAATGTTCAATTACTGCATATTCACAGTGTCAGAAACTTTGGATTTTTTTTATTAAATACAACAAGTAAACAGGCTATAAAAGCCTACTGTATGGGCGATAGATTCCTGCCCAAAAGAACATGGCCGATCCCCCTTACTAAGAATGGACACATCCTGTATATTCACTCTGCCAGATAATTGAATGATTTTGTCAGCAGTTCTTTGCAGGACAGACTGCTAGCATTATGCAAACGCTACTTTTAAGACAACACGTTAAATCCATATCACACAAGACAATTTTACCTTCAGAGGAGACACTCAGATTTAAGGCCAATGAATAAATCCCCCTCCTTTCACTCACTCCCTGGCAATAATGAAGCTATTGGTGTTGCTGAAAGCCATGTTTGTACAACATAGTAAGTGAGCAATATATACAGTACATAAGCTTTGAAAGCTTTACAATTTGCTCAGAATTAATGTAACTACAGTGTGAAAAACAGGCTGCGGAGATAAACCACAGGGATTATACGATAATTGTGCATGAGCCATCTATCTCAGGTCTTTTCTAGGTCCCCACCCTCTTGTTCAGCTGGCGAAGAAAATATGAATTTGCTGTTACTGTGGCACAGTTATTAAAACCGCAAATGTGCTAATTGTCAAATTTGTTCACATGTCAGCATTATTCTAAATAAGGCACATGAAGGGAAAAGCTGAACAGCACAGCTGAGAGCATTAATGGCAGTAAGGCAGATGGCAGGCATGGGACTGCCACTGCTGCTTATAAGTACACGGGGGTGGCCGATATTTAACAATTCTTACTTTTCATTAACAGCATAGTGCTGAACAATGCAGGGGGGGGGATGGTAAGCAGCTAAAGAAAGTTTGAACACTTCTTCTGTACGTATTTCTGTTGTTTCCCCTAAGGAATTAAATCCTCGGGTATCAGATGTCGTGAATTTGTTAAACCAACTCGCTTTACTGAACCAGAAGAGGCCGAGAAGAGGAGCTGCTGTGAATCCATCAACCTTGTCTCTGTCCCTTAGTCATCACAAAACACCACTCAAGGCAGAGTGTGGATGAAAAAGAAGAATCAAAAATGTCAATTTAACTTCATGCAGCAAAGCAGTCTTGCCATAACAATAACAATCAAATTACGGCTGCTTGTACATCCTATAATAAATAGATGCTATTAGTTGTAGAATTACATGTAGAATTAATATAATCTCTGATGGATTTTAAAATGTGTGTACAATAAACTGTGTTCTACAAACATTTAATTCCATCTGACTGACAAATAACCATCTGAACAAAGTGCTGTTCTTAGAAAGCCCTTTAAATAATACTAATGATATTTAATATGAATAATAGAAAATCAAAATAATATTTAAATCCACTACCATTTCGTTACTTTTGTGTGTCTTTCGGTCTTACGCAACATTAAAGGGCAGGCTCTGGCTTGGAGGATCCATTCCAGTGCTTTCACCTTTAATAAGACAAGAAGGATGCCAATTATGGGCCCTTTGCTGCAGGCCCGACTCCCAAACCGCCCCTTTAAATTGGACACTTGAACTGCCTTCGTGTACAGAATGTTACCCCTCTCCTGCAGTGTTTTGGGGAGTGAGGGGAGTATAGGGAGTACTTCTGGAAGTTATACAGCATGCTATTTTTGTTTGGAAGGTTTAAGCAAAATTAGTTGTTGATTCATCAATCATGGCTCTCCTAAGCCTAGAGTGGAAGGTAGGATCTAGCATGAGGAGGTAAGGGATCTAGATAGACACCATTATGTGCGGGAAGACAAAACAAAAGATGGGGTTCATCATCTATCATAATTTGAATGATTTATTAGGGTTTGGTGATGAAGATAAATGGATAAATGTTTGTCAAATTGTTGAATCTGTTTGCTGAATTGGGTTCGTATATGACTACGTAATTTTAAGTAAAGACAAGTAGAGGTACATTTGAACATGTTTATGCAATGCAGGAAAATTACATTTTAAATTATAACAGTAGATTGCTCTTTGTCATTTAAAATGTCACTGAGTTCAAAATAAAGTATATAATAAAGTATATAATGGACACTACCTTTGTACCTGTGTAGATCAGAATCAGAATCAGAAATACTTTATTGATTCCCCAGGGGACAATCTTGCATTGCATTATCTTATTGAACCGTGTATATAATTACCAACATTAGTTCCATCTAGTTAAAACCACTGAAAGCACTGAAATACACTGAAATACAGTGATTTTATTTAATAATTCCATCCATTGTGAAATCTTTTAAAGCTATTTGCAACATGGCCTCAGGTACATTGGCAGACACCAGAGACGCTTGACCCCATTCAGACCAGATGTGTTCATGACCTACACATACATGAAGCACATACTGTATGATCATCATGCTCTATAAATCATTTTAATACATGGTACATTTATATGGGCCTGTATCTATTCCTATATCTGTCTCAAATTTACCTGGCTATTATTAATTTGAACTCTCCGGGGAACCATCACCTTATCGTGGTGGAGAGGTTTGTGTGTTCCTATGAACCTGAGGGCTGTGTTGTCTG
>JAOEHI010023875.1:0-26660 GCA_025447815.1 Percopsis transmontana
TCTCTCTCTCTCTCTCTCTCTCTCTCTCTCTCTCTCTCTCTCTCTCTCTCTCTCTCTCTCTCTCTCCCCCTCCTTCTTTCTCTCGCCTCTCCACCTGTCTTGCCTGTCTAAACCCCACATATGTCCGCCTGCATGTGTTTGTTGCTGCATGCCAGTCTGTCCACCTTTGAGCCTATACCTGTCTGTTCACCTCCATCTGTTGATGTCTGTTTGGACACAGACATGCCTGCCTGTGTTGCAAGTAACAATCCCCATGCCTGCAATGCCTGTAAAGTATGTGAAATCTTCTACCCCTATCTCTGTACTGGGAATGTTTTCCACTTTGCAGTTAGGATTTGCTATTCAAATCTCCCCTCTCTCCATTTCCTCTTCTCCTCCCCTGTCGGTTTGTAGTCCAGTCTAAACACACATAGATAGATCCTATCACCTGATATTGAATGTCTACTTTCGTGTGTTATCTTCACTACAGTGTCTAGCCAAGTGTCTATACAGTGTATATGTGCCATCTGTTTCAGAGATTGTTAGAAATACACCCACAGAATACACCCACAGAAACATACAATATTTGACAAACGTATACATTCTTTACCCTCAGCATGTTCCTGGGTGACATTGCAGTATCTTTTGTAGATGTTTTCCTGCTCCATTTTGTCAGCAAAGATCAGCGCAGACGATGAAACCATGACCGCGCACTTGCTGTTGCTATAGCGATGAGGGTAGGGAAAGCAGACAGATTGATATTCCAATCACATTGGCTGACAGAGCAGCTGCTCCCCCAAGGAATGACACTGTGTGTGTGTGTGTGTGGGGGGGGGGTTATTTGGAATTGAATGTGCAGACTTGTTTAGATTTTGTATTTTGTAGACACACTGCGTTTTTCTTATTCAGTCCGTTAATGCCTCCCTCACTTCAAGTCAGGCTTTCTCCTTTGCTCGTCTGTGTCAAATTAGCGCCCCCTTGTGGTGTTGAGGCTTAAAATCACTTGGTGCCAGGCACGATTGTCCCTCTGCTAGCCATGAGTAGCCTATCTTCATATTTCACGGGACGAAATGACTTATATTCTTTTACTCAAATGACAAAGTCCAGCATAAATTGAAAAGGATTGTCTTGAAATGACTATTCAAATCATTTTAATATCAGCTGACCTAAGTATGTACAGTATAGCTATCAACACCTGCGAATAGGCAAATAGAAAATATTATTAATAACCCTTCCATGTTTAATTTGTTCCACATTCTATGTCTATTTCTATTTCGCTGATATTAATATTTTCTGTATTCTCTTTGTTCAAGGGGGCAGAGGACAAAATGGCAGCCCCATCATTGTGTTCCCAGAATTCCCTGCCTTCGGAGAGATCACAGAGAGAGAATTCCATAATGTGCTCACCTACCTGACCAGTGTACCCAGGTCAGACACAAACATTTCTTTCCTAACCTCAATTTCCCCATCATTTATATTGGTGCCATTTTAACCCTTTACATACCAACATACTATTGCTACCTCAGGGATGAATTATTAAGACATGCTAATGGTGTTTAGCAGTGTTGCCTCACAGCAAGAAAAGCCTGCGTTCCACCCTGACTGCAGCTGCCTGTTTCCCCACACCAAAAGACAGGAATGTAAGGTTAATGCACCTGCCACGGCACCTTGCTTCACCTTGCCGACGCTGGTAAAGCTATAAGCCTATTTAAATGGTGTGCTGACAGGCAAACGAAACCAAACAGAGTGGCTTGTGACTAGATGAAGCTGCCAATAGGCCAGGTTATCGTGATCAGCTTTATGACTACACGTTTTGGCACACTGCCACAGGAGTGTGTACTGCTATCACGGAGACTCTCCAGTAGGTGGCAGTGTACACATTCAGTATACAAAGGCTTGCACTTAAACAATGTGTGGCACAAATATTTTACTTCATACAATTTTATTGTTCTAGAGCAGTGGTTCTTAACCTTGTTGGATGTACTAAACCCCACCAGTTTCATATGCGCATTCACCGAACCCACCGAAGGGGGGCGTGTCATCACGAATCATATGGGTCGGGTGTGTCTTATCCTCTGCCGAACCCCTAAGGCTGACTCACCGAACCCCTGGGGTTCGATCGAACCCAGGTTAAGAACCACTGTTCTAGAGGGAAGAATCTTCTTATTTCTTTTTTGATTGGTGGTGGTGAAGGGGGGTTGGGGGAGTCAGCACTTCTGTGTTAATTAACTGGCCAATAATAGCCAGGTCGTTATCATACACCTCATGTGAAGGCTGTCTCTGCCCATGCAGACAGACCAGAATGCAAAAGATCCCTCTTCCAAGTGCTTTTCTGCATCCATTTGTTCCTTTTTACAGCAGTGCCTTACCTTCCTGATATAGCCCACCCTGTCCTGTTTTTACTGCATTCTGTCTGCAGCGTTCTGTTCAGTTCTTAATGATTCATGAAGACAGCTAAGCTTTGCTTCTGTGTACTGTGTGTGTGTGTGTGTGTGTGTGTGTGTGTGTGTGTGTGTGTGTGTGTGTGTGTGGCTAACAGAAAATACAGATTTTTTTATAATGCGTCAGCAGACTTTTAACACAAAGACTATATGGTGCACAGGGACATACCAGACCGCGTGTGTGTGTGTGTGTGCGGTTGAACGAATGTTGCTAACACAGCCTTTCCCAAGGATTCTGCCTTGGTGTGCAGGTACTGCAGATTGCTACCAGTCCCTGCGTATATGGAGGTTAGCCAACGCTTTTCTTGTTAGCTACTTGGCTCGCGACCCGCCTATGTAGAATAAAAGAAAATACCTTCTGTTCTGTACCTATGAAAGGATTGAATCTCCATGCCACCTGGGTGTACATGATTTTAAACCTATTTAGCTATATATATATATATATATATTTTTTTTTTAATGTATATTAAATATATTTTTGTGGTCTAAAACATCACTCAGTGGACATTTTTTAAAGAGAAATGTATTGTATATAGCGTGACTTCAGAATTGATTTGTTTATTTAGTTGGTTAGCTAATTAGTTATTGATTTATGTGTGACATAAATAAAACACCCTTTGGCTTTTTGTCTACAGCTTGCTGAGTGCAGCCCTCTGATTGCCATCTCTATAACATCTGGCTAGTGATTAAACACATAACATGAACACACAACAGCTCTGATGTGTCTAATGTCATTCCTGCATGGTCAGCTTGTTGTGACCACATTACTTATGGAGGGCCAGCTTCCAGCATCCTCAACCTTGGCTACTCTGCCGTAAATTCTGGCAAGTGATGACATTTACGAGAGGCCATGTGAAAATGTAATCCCGGGTCGTGTCGAATTTCCCTGTGTGTCAACAGGACACACATGGAACACAGCCAGGGCCTAATGTCCAACATCTGGGTACCGTGACCTTGAATGGGAAAAAAAACGTAGATATGGCCTTTTTAAAAGAACGCCTTCCGAGGAGCACTGATTGCCCTTCGGACTTGGAACACATGGAACACATGAATAGGTGTGTGTTTGTTAATATAATAACAAATACACACTTTACACGCATGTGTAAAGTGTGTATTTGGATGATAATGGATGTAATAGTATTTCCTCCAAATATATATTTGAATAAGAACTTTCAGTTCATCTTACAGTCATGGCTCGAGAAATTACTTTTAGATATATTTTCAAGGTATACCTTCAACAGGTTTCCCCTTGTTCCGCTCCTGTCAGGGTGTTAAATAACTGGTGTCCTAATCCCTTTCCCTAAGAGGAGAAGATATTTGTGCTTTGCATCGCCAGACATGCACAGCAAATGAATTAACAGCTGTGTCCTTGAGAAGACCCCCCCCCCCCCCCACCCCCCACCACCTCCATCCCCCTCCATCACCCCCGACTGCCACTGCTCTTCTTACCTGGGTGTGTCTGTTCTGATTGGGTAACAGGTAAAAGAGATTTGCCCAGGACCAAAGTGTATTCTACCGTCAAGGATATTTAATCAGCTTTTCAATTTGGCTTAACATTAATCCCAAATTCAAACAATCACTGTGCATCATCTGTGCATAGAACAGGGAGGGGAGAAGCCTTCCTCGTGTGTATGTGCGTGTGTATGTGCACGTGTCTGTGTGCGTGTCTATGTGCGTGTCTATGTGCGTGCGCGTGTCTTCGTGTGTTCATGCAGCAAATTTCCTTCATCCCTGCGTTGCCTTAAGGCAGTGCAGTTTCACAGCTCAGCTCACAGCAAGCAGGGGCTCTCACACACTTTGCCCTCAGAAATCCAATTATTTAGAAACCCCTCAAAGAACAGTCACTACTTCACTAATCAACTGGAAGCAATAAATATTTATATTATTTTTGGGAAATGTTGCGCCCACAGGAATCTGCTTAGTGATCACAGTTATATTTCTCTGGTACACGTTGATTCAAAATATATTCTTATTTAAATTAATTAAGATTAGTCACAATTCTGAATTTACACATGTAGGCTACTATGCATAACTTTCATAGGTCTACGCTTATTATTTGTAGGCTTTTGGCACGACGGTATTTTAGCAGCAAAAAGCAAACGGCCATTTAAACATCTTGGACTGTGTTTACCATAAACTATGACCCTCTCCCTGCTCAGCCAACCTTAAATGTCTTGCTCTTCACCACCACCACCTCCTCCTGCTGCTGCTGCAGCAGCAGTGGAGACGCTCTCTGATCGGTATGTGGGCATTAGAAAGGGTGAGGAAGGGAAACTATTAAAGGCCAGGCTTGTCATTATGAACGTCAACGAGAGTGAGGCAGGAAGGAGAAACGCAGACAAAGAAAGCAGGCAAAGGTGTGTAACGAGACGGATCTCTCCGGTTTCAGAACCTCTGCAGTTTCTTTATTTTGTTGACGCATGTGCCCACCCCCCTCTCCCCAAACAAACACCCGCTGATTGGCCAAAGGAGTTTCTCATCTCAGTGCAGCCATCCTGTGATGGGCTGGTGGTAGAAGCAGCGCTCAGCGCCTCATTGGTTGGCTGGTAAACTCGGTGCAGAGAGAGGGAGGGGGAAACAGCGGCTAGTCTGAAGCAAGCATGTAGCTCCAGGTAACAACATCACGCTGGGTCTCTACTTCTGAGGTACACAGTCGGCTCTCTTCTCATTCGCTTGCCTTTGTTGTGTCTGTGACCGGTTTTGTTCGTGCGGTAGACGGTGGGATTAACGGAACGCGAGACAATACTTGGATGATGACTGATGTCTTTCTACGTGCACTGCACCTGCAGTTCGTGCGGTGCTCCTGAGGTGAGCGGCTCGCGTGTCACCTAGAGGAGGTGTGTGGGGACGGGAACTGCTGAAGGGCTACGCGTGGGGAAAAAACACGTGGACGCTTCTTTTTTTTTTCTCGTTATTCTTTAGACCTCTGGTGGTCTCTAAAAGCTCTCTATTTATAGCAAGAGTATTACGGGTATATTTATATGGTAGGACATCACAGTACACGATACATTTCACTGTACGCTGTATAGGTAAACACCAGCAATCGCTGCTGCCCAGGCCACATTCTGAATTCCATGTGAAGTGTTGGTGTATTCTCTTAATGTTATAGTGAGCTCTTATCTTTCTCGGTGGTATGCGGCCCGGTCTTGACCATTGTGTTAACCAGCGTTTCTCTCTGTTTTAGTCTGTCAACGACAGGTGTTGGCTTCATCCTTGTCATCGACCGCCGCCAGGACCGATGGGCAGCTGTCAAGGGGACCCTGCTTCGCATCGCAGTGAGTTGCTCTTTTGATCTGATGCCTTTGTTCAAGAGACGCTGTTGGGTACACAGGCCCTCAGGTACTCGCAGCCATCCTCACACCGGGGAGCGAAGAGGTTGGACAGGCTCAAGAGAGGTGTTGGGATGCCAGGCAGTGTCAGGGAGTAGATAATAGACTGGAGAGGGGGGAGGGGCTGCCATGGACCGAAGCGCCTGCCATGTGCTCCATAGCTGTGTAGTGTTATTCCATCAGTTTTATCATCACTAACAAATGTCTGTTTTGTTTCATCATGCTTTATATTGAAAACAAAATTAGCATACTAATTAAGGATTAATAAGGAAGCTAAATTCACCTACAGACTTCCTAGTTGATAGCAGTCCTCTTACAGACCCTGTGTGTGTGTATTGTGTGTCGGTTGAGGTGTTTGAGTGTCATTACATAGAGCGGGCAGCATTAAAACATGCACTTTTTTTTTTGCTTTATATTCTGCAAACATCATGAATCCAGTGGTTTTACACTTTCAGATATGGCCTTTGACTGAAATAAGGGTGCATGGGGAAAAAAACAATGTAATATTTAATTATAGAATAGACTGTGTATTTCTGCCTTCAGCACCAGAGGCCTGGATAGCTCCTATCACATTTCTCACATCAGCTTCAGTTCTTGCATTAAGACCCAGCCTTGACGCACAGGGATGGATATGGAGAGAGCAGTGGAGACAGAGAAAGACAGATTAATGTCACCACCCGTGGTCTCCTGGGACAGGGGAGGCCCTCTTGCTCATTTCAAATTGAATCAAGCTTTATTAATCCTGCAAGGGTGGGGGTTGGTGGGGGGCGTTGCAGGCTGACAGCCCAGTAATGGGGGGCCATTCACTCGTTACAGCAGCCGTTGTGAGTTGGGGGGGGTTCAGCCGGGCTGCTAAATGGATGCTAATGAAAGCTGGCACATGTTGAGCTGCCACTGTTCCTAATGAGGAGCCTTCCGTGGGTTGAATCGCATCATATTCATCCCATAATATGATGTGTTCACTTTGGCTAGACTCGAGTCAACAAACTTGAGGAGTGTGTGTGTGTGTGTTGCCATGTTAGTAAAGGGTTCAAAAAGGATATTGATGGTTTCCCTGTTTTAATTCCCTTTGTCTGCTCTGCGTATGTAGGTGTGTGTATGTGTCACTGTTGGTCTATATATGTTTAAATGAAAGCTACCCCTCGCCATGCATGGCTGTGTCTGCGTTGACAGGGGGCTTGCAGGCAGACAAGGAAGCACAGTGTTTATAGAGCGCCCCTAGTTAAAGGCCTATAGTGTTACTGTCAGCCAGTCCCTGAAGACACGCCCTCTCACTGTGTGTGTGTGTGTGTGTGTGTGTGTGTTACTAGCTGTCAACCATTTGAAAAGAACAAAGAATAAACAGACCTTGACCACATCTCTCCTTCTACCAGTGACCACCTTTTATGTGCTCTACGCTTGGACAGTCAGAGGCGACAGCTTCCATTCAGGAGTCCTGCCGTTTTACATATGTCAAATCCAGCTAGATGTTTAGTTTTTCTCCTAATTTTCACTCTACTCTACCGTTCAGCAAGAAGAAACGTTTAATAAATGTATTAATCTCATCAGAAGCCCTGTCCCATATGGTTGTCTGTTAACTAACGCCCTGATTCTGCTGAGCCCAGCATTCCCCAACCCACAGGGGGAGAGGGGCGGGCGGGGAAGCATCGTTCGGGTCATTGGCTAATTAAGTCTGCATTAACAGTTGCAGAGCTCCAGGAGAGGAGATCAGTGCAGCCCCCCCGCAAACATCATCCCCCCCCCCCTTCCACAGCCACGGCAGCTCTGTCAGCGGGTGTGAACTGTAGGCTCTTCTTTTAGTGTAAAGAATATTCAAGGAGTTTAATATGGACTTTACAGTTGCCTGCATCTCGTTTTTTAAGGAAGATACATTAGTCTTACCTTGTCTAACCAAGGCGTGATGATTATGCTGATTCATTTTCATATTTAGAGATAATCTACCTGTAAGTTTTACTCCTAAAAAGCGTGCGTCTCATTATTATTCTCGAATTATTCATGTGGCAAATATTAATATGGCGGCCTCAGGCTGATGTGCTTTGTCCATTAAGGGATCTGCGCGTTTTGCACATGCTTGCATTTGTGCATGACAGCTGGTAAGCGTGCACGGGGGAAGGAGGACAATGGAAGACAGTGGGGTGGACCAGCAGTTGAGGGGGGGTGACAAGTGTCCTCCACCGTTACCTAAGCATTGACCCGTCTGTCCCGTCTTCGCCCAGGGCTCCTTCCCGGGGAACCTCCAGCTCGTTCTGGTTCTGAGGCCCACCACCCTCCTGCAGCGCACCATCTCAGACATCTTCTTCAAATTCAACAGGGATGAATTCAAGATGAAGGTGCCGGTACGTAAGGAGCGCTCGTGGTGCACAGCACTCTGTGTATGCCACACACTAGATCAGTAGCCAAGACCTCTAGTTGGACTGATGGTAGCATTTAGATATATAAAGTAAGCAACTCGGTGTACAAGTGCACCCATGAAAGGATGCTAGGCGCATTTAAATCAGAGCCTTATCCCCAATCTGTCTCTTTTAATTGTGAATGCCAAGCAGAGAAGTATTGGGAATTCAACGTTAACTATGTTAGCTAACTTGCTATCTAGCATGAATACTATGATGCAGTCTAGATTTCAAAGGCTTCAAATGATGCTTCAAATTTCTATTATAGGGGCAGGATAGTCTAGTGATCTAGGTGTTGGACTCCCAGCCGGAAGGTTGTGGGTTCGAGCCCCAGAATTGGCTTACCTGTAAGCATCCTTGAGCAAGATGCCTAACCCCTACCTGCTCCATGTAATAGCACCATATAATTGTAAGTCGCTTTGGATAAAAGCGTCTGCTAAATGACCTAATTGTAATTGAATTCAACTGGAAGGTTTTGACAGGATACAGTGATACCAGCAGTATGAAATTGTGTTTGTCTTTGTCTGTGTTGCGTAGGTGATCATGCTGAGCTCTGTGACTGAGCTCTACTCCTACATAGATCGCACCCAGCTGACGCAGGAACTCGGGGGAACACAGGAGTATTGCCATGAGAAGTGGATCTCTCACCGGACTGTGAGAAGACACACGTTTACACATTTACCACGTCAACACTCTTTACGTCCTCATAAAGGCCCACAAATTACCTTTTTTTTTGTTTAGTACTTCCTTCCTACTACTTCCTTTCCTACTACTTCCTACTACTTCCTTTCTGCCAAGTTCTACTTCCAAAGTTTTACTTCCTAAAAGTTAGTAGTGTAGTCAGTGGACACTACAAATGCTACGTCTATAATATTCCCCTCATGCCTGTAAATATATATATTGTGAAAACCCAACCCATCCACCTGGCTGCGGTGTTTTCTGTTCCCTCAGGCCATCGAGGGGTTTGCGTTGATGGTGAAGAAAACGGCCCAGACCCTTCAGTCGTTTGGGACTGAGCTGGCGGAAACGGAGCTCCCCAGTGACATTCAGGCCACAATCAGTCTTCTGGGGACGCACACCAGCAAGAAGGAGAAGATGAAGGTGAACGCAGTGTCTGAATGCCGTTTGTTTGCTTGTGTGTCATGTTTAGGTTCATTTATATAGCTCAACACGGCAGCACAACTCCTGTCTCTCTGTGGGTAGGAGGATCTGACGGTGGCCCTGGGCCAGGGCAGCAGACTGTTGGAGAGCATCAACGAGCCTGTAGTAAGAGACCCTGACCACAACATGAACCAGGATGAACTGGAGAACCTGGCCACAGTGCAGAGGTTAGCACCGCATGCCAGCCATGTTTGCAATAGCTACTAGGAACTGTATGAATTTCTCTCTGAACCTGGAGGATTTTGGTTCCTAAAAATATTTACTTTTTAGTTCCGACGCTTAGGTGGTGCTCTTTGATGGTTCACGACAATACCCGCAAGACCTGTTTGAGAATAAAACAACCACCCAACAGCAGAAAGTAATGAAAGTAATGGCTTTAACTGTCGTTAATAGTTTCATTGCGTGTCGAGATGACGCCGCTAGTCCCCTCTCACTCCTATTGGCTTGACCTTTACAGTTCACGGCCCCCTGGGTAAAACAAAACACAAATGTGTTCCAGAGACATGTAACGGGGCCAGTGAGGGGGGGGGGGGGTCAGATGTGTAAAATCAGTATTTATTCATGTCTACTTCGCACCGTGTTTTCACAGGGTTCTCAGGGTCACCATGGCATATTCTAAAAGATTTACGTCCGCCTTGCTTCGCACGTCTAATGGATTCGTTATGGCTATTGTTGGAAGTCCGCTGCTTGACCGTTGAGCAGTAGCATGACACGGGTCCAGCGTTAACCTCTTTTAACCCCACAGCTAAAAAAAAAAAAAAAAAAGGCCATGAGCCATGTTGGTGATGGGAGCCAGTTGTGCATGGCTGTCTAGTCCCAGCCCATCACAGGGTTGTAATAGGGGCTGGCAGGGCAGCGTGTATTGAGGTCAGCGCCAGTATTTATGGCCAAACTGTCGGCAGACATTAGCTCTGGATCGAGTGCACAGCACACCAAGGAAAATAGCGCTGGAATATAAAGTAAACATTCCCATCGCATTCTCATTCTGTTCCATCTGTCTCTCCCTCCATTCCTCCGCATCTCGCTTCCTTCCTTCGCCAGGCTGCTGTCCCAGCTAGACGAGACGAAGCGGGCGTTTGATGAGTTCTGGGTGCGGCACCAGGCCAAGCTGGAGCAGTGTGTCCAACTCCGCCACTTTGAGCACAGCTACAGAGACGTGAGTCGCGGACCTCCCCTGCTCCGGCCAGCCCCACAGCGCTACATGCCTGTCTGCTAGATCGTGCTTGAAGTGCTAACTTTCCTCCCGTGTCTCTTGTGTGTGCCAGGTGAGGGCGTTGTTCGAACAGGCGTCTGAGAAACTTGGAGCCTTCTCGGAGGTGGGGATCAGTCCGGCCTATGCTGAACACATCTTCCGCGAACTCACCAGCTATGAGGAGAAAGTCTGTGTAAGTTTGGGCCAGCTGTTTATATAGCAGAACATACAGTTTAATTAAAAAAAAAAAAAAATGTATATAGCAGTGGTCCTCAACATGCGAGCTAGGAACCCCTAGGTATTGTTAATTAGCTTTTTGAGGGGCCACAAGGTGATTGGAAAATTTGTAGTTAATCACTTTAATATATAAGATGGCTGACGTGGTTAGATGGTAATCTTTTCTGGTAACGTATTCCTCCACCTCTCCACAGGAGGCGCTGGACAGAGCCCTGGCCTTGGCTCGCGAGGGTGACGAGTTGATCCATAATGCCCACTATGCTGAAGATACCATCCAGCCCAAATGCAGCGAGCTCAGAGCAGTCAGCGAGGATCTGAGCAGCAAGCTGAGGGCGAAGAAGGACCATCTCCTCAAAGCCATGGAGCTGCACCACAGTCTGGAGAGGGTGAGAGGGACACACACACAGACAACACAGACCACTTCAATTCAATGGTGTAACCATATAGTGGATGGCCAGCTTGATTCATTCTTTCCCGTGTCCATCGTGTCAGTCTGCGAAGTGGTGCGATGACGGCATATACCTGCTGGCGTCTCAGCCTGTTGACAAGTGTCAGTCCCAGGAGGGAGCAGAGTTGGCCCTGCAGGAGCTGGAGAGCTACCTGGACACAGCCGGCCTCAACCGACTGACGGACCTCAGTACCGTTTGGCAGGAATACGAGGCGGTGCTCAACCAGGAGTTCAGGGTACACCGCTCCCTAAATATGGGAATTAAATTATGCCACAATTTATAAAAAAAAAAGAAAGCGTGCGGAAAATGCATAAAAATTACTAAAATGCATATTGTGTAAAATGTTTTATTAATCAGCAGGAAATCTGTTGGTTGAAAGGAAATACCATTCTGTTTAAATGAACATCCGAGGCACGCGATTTGACAAAGCTCAAAAGCGATTGTTTGAAGCTACAAATGGTTGTTTACTGTGCGTCAGGACCAAGTGGAGAAGGTGTTCCAGAAGCAGGCCTCCATGCAGGACATGTTTGACAAGAGAAGGGTCAGCTTGAAGAAGCTAGCCGCCAAGCAGACGAGGCCTGTGCAACCAGTGGCCCCCAGGCCCGAAGCCTTCATCAAGTCCCCCCTTGCCTCACCAGGTCAGGCATCAGGTCACTCTGTGTTGCAGTTGTAGAACAAACGTTAATGCTAACCCTATCCACGTTAATGTTATATCTCCTAGCCAATGTCTAAAGATGCCAAAAGAAGACCCTATGTCAACACTACTACTACTTCATGGAGGGTTGGGGGGGGGGGGGGGGGTATGGGTCAAAAAAGGTTGAGAACTGCTGGTGTACAGTAGTACAGCCAGGGTTGTAAGGTGAAAACAAGGTTGCATAATGTTGGGACTGATGTTGCCTCTTTCCCGTCTGCAGCACACAGAGCCAAACCGGAGAAGGTCTGCTCAGAAGGAGACTCTGGGAACGGTGTCAGCTGCAAGAACGTGAGTAGTCTCATATTACATTTGATTTGAAAAAAAAAAAACGAAAACCTGCTGTGGTTTTGGAGAAGGAAACGTCTGATTAATTAGTTTCTGCTTTTCAACCCTCCTAAAATTCCTTTATAGTTTTGACCTTTTCGACCAGTTCCTATAGTCTGCTTAGCGTGTAGTGACAAAATGCTGTACTGTATGTTAACAGGAAGACGGACAGCTGCAGAACGATGAGAGTAACAGCCGGCACGCCTCTCTGTCAGAGCAGAAAGAGAACCTGGCAATACTCAGAAGGTGAGCAAGGAATGGCCTCATAACTAACACAAATAAACCATATCACCTGGCCGCTTAAACATAGTTATCCATCAGACAGCGTTTAGCTCTCCGCAGTATGTCTGTATTATATCTGTCGTTCCCTGTGTGTCTCTAGGCATGTCATGAACGAGCTGCTTGAAACAGAAAGAGCCTATGTCGAAGAGCTGCTCTGTGTGCTGCAGGTGCTTTTTAATTTCACGGTGGCACAAACCCAAATTAGTCTTTGTCTTTAGCCTGTGCTTGATGCCCACGCTGTGTGCTTGTGTGTTGAAGGGCTACGCCTCTGAGATGGACAATCCAGCGATGGCTCCCCTCATGCCTGCCCCGTTGCAGAACAAAAAGGAGGTTCTGTTTGGCAACATGCCAGAGATCTACCACTTCCACAAGAGGTGAGAGCTCCCTCTGGCTGCCACTGATGATAATGCAGAAAATGACAGCTCTTTTTTTTTTTTGCGGTAAAAAACACCTTTCTCTTGTTCTTTAATAAACATGAGCTGTTGCCTTATTCCAGGACCTTTCTGAGGGAGCTGGAGCAGTACACAGACTGCCCAGAGCTGGTGGGGAGGTGTTTTCTGCAGAGGGTGAGTGAATAGTGAGAGCGCAGAGACTGTGTGTGGTTTTGATGATGATCCTTTATGTGATGCGTGCTCACGGCCTTTCTCAGATGACAGACCTGGAGATCTACGAGAAATACTGCCAGAACAAGCCTCGCTCCGAGAGCCTGTGGAGGCAGTGCTCTGACTGCGCTTTCTTCCAGGTGAAATGGGCCCTGACCTTCACTAGCACGCAATCATTTATCTGCAGTATGTTCCACTCTAGAGAGCCTGCTGTAGTTTTACTTTAGACACTAATGCGGTTCTCCTTTAATTGCCTTGTACCAGGAATGCCAGAAAAAGTTGGAACATAAACTAGGCTTAGATTCATACCTCCTGAAGCCGGTCCAGAGGATTACTAAATATCAGCTGCTATTAAAGGTAATGTGTGGTGTGTTTTTCTAATGCTTTAGTGTTTTTGAGGTATAGAGGTGTGGGTATGTCAATACTCTCAAATATGTCTTGTTTGAATATATAGGAAATGCTGAAGTACAGTAAGGGCTGCGAGGGGACTGATGACCTCCAGGTGGCACTGTCCTCCATCTTGGGTATCCTCAAAGCCGTCAATGACTCCATGCACCTTATTGCAATCACAGGATATGAGGTGAGGCATTAAACAGATTCCTTGGTGAGAACACAATCACCACAGGTGGTATTACAATTAGGTAATTTAGCAGACGCTTTTACTCAAAGCGACTAACAATTACATGGGGCTATTACATGGAGCAGATAGTGGTTAGGGATCTTGCTCAAGGATGCTCACAGGTAGGCCAACTCTGGGGCTCGAACCCACGACCTTCCAGCTGTGATTCCAACACCTAGACCATTAGACTATCCTGCCCCCCATGGTATCTTCCATAACGATAAACCGGGTGCAGCTATTTTTCTCCTTTGAAGTCCCTTGCTGTCATAGACCAATGCTTAAGCTAGGAGAATGTGTGGTAAAGGTACACTACTAAATGTGTGTCTGTTTTTTCTGTCTGTAATTGCACTTGGTGAACCAACTTTACAGCCTTGCGGTATTTGCAAAAATGGCTGCTAATCAAAAAGTAAAAGGAATTCAAACTCTACCAGTTGCACACAGATTTGACATTAATGCTGGAAGTAAATTAGCTAGAGCACTGGGTTGCATTGGAACACACTCTTTGGCAGATAAAACGGGCACTTTGGATGAAAGCCTAGCACTTAGGAGAGAACCTCTACTAAACAGAACATACATTTACTTTTCTGATGTACTGTATAATGTTTTTCTTTTCACTCCTTCAAGGTAGTATGTTTTACTACGCAATCAAGGGTGTACCTTTTTATTTTTTTAATAATATAAAAATAATTAGTCCACTATTGCACTCGAAAATAAGGTGAATACCAGAAAGAATCTCATCAATAACTGTTTCCTTTGTTTCCAGGGTAACCTGAGTGAGCTGGGCAGGCTGCTGATGCAGGGCTCCTTCAGTGTTTGGACGGAGCATAAGAAAGGTCACGCCAAGGTCAAGGACCTGGCCCGCTTCAAGCCCATGCAGAGACACCTCTTCCTGCACGAGAAGGCCTTGCTCTTCTGCAAGAGGAGGGAGGAGAACGGGGAGGGCTATGAGAAAGCCCCCTCATACAGCTTCAAACAATCCCTTAGTGTGAGTCTAAACTTAAAAATGAATGTTTTGATGCAGGCAAGAGGATGCATTTGATTGATTCCAGAGGGAACATTAACATACAGCAGAAAAAGGAAAAAAGCAGAATAGATACACGTAGGTCTAAAAAGCAAAATATACTGTATTGTGTATATTTTCTATTCTATAATGTTTTCTTGTATTTGCTTTTTAGACATACAGTATGTACATGCTATAACATTATGTATTAATTCTCGCTACTTCCCCCACAGATGAGTGCTGTTGGCATCACTGAGAATGCAAAAGGCGACAACAAGAAGTTTGAAATTTGGTGCAACTCCCGGGAGGAGGTGTATATCGTCCAGGTATGTTAAGCTCCTCCGTAGCAGAAGTCGTAATCTTAATAGCCACCCGGGTGCTGAGCCACTTACCAGTATTTATTGTATCGTATTTTAGGCACCGACAGCTGAAGTCAAAACAACTTGGGTTAATGAGATCCGTAAGGTTCTAACAACCCAGCTGGAGGCCTATAGAGGTAATATCAGCTCTAAGCAAGATGGACGGATGTATACTAATATAGGTATACTAATAAATGGGTCTATATCCATGTCAGTCCTTTGTCTAATGTCCTTTGTCTAATGTGTAAATCAGCTGCTTTAAAAAAAACATTACATTCAAAAATTGTGAGGGCTGAATTGTTGTTCTGAGGTAATCCCTGTGTTTCAGAAGCAAGCCAGCGGAGGGCGACAGACCAGGTGTTTCCTCCTCTGTCAGGCGGATCTGTCAGTCTCAGGTCAGTCTAAATGGACATGTCTGTGTTTGGGAGATTTTACAAAAAACTGTACTTTTGTTTTTAAGTTCTAAAAGCCCAATGCTCTTTACATATTCATCTTAATTCCACAGTCCTTTCAAGAGTGGCCAGAAGAGCTTGAAAAAGGGAGAGGATAAGAAGGCTGAACCCTGCAGTCCTGATGCCAACGCCTCTTCATCCACAAAGCCATCTGGAAAAGGTCAGTAGCAGGTGCTGAGGTGATTAGTTCTCAATCTAGGTTATTATTCAATAATCAACTCTCTCCCCTACCCTCCTTTAATCGCTTCTTTTCTACCTGATCAATATCAGTTTCCTTGCTCCATTCTTGCGTTTCCTCCTCCTTATGGCATTTGTGTTTCCTCCCTGCCCTCCGCCTGCCCTCTGTCCCTGCTCCTCCCGTGGGCTAGATGAGGCTGTGACCAGCCCCACCTCCGATCGCGCTGCGGTGGCTAAAAAGCGCTTTACATTGCAGGGCTTCAGTAACCTCAAAACACACAAAGGTAACGGTGATGTCAGTATCATCCTATACATTTGTTAGATGAAAGGAAACTCAACACAATGGAAATTCAGGTGTTAACCGCTGTCACGTAAGAGATATTGTAGGCCTACCACACACAATATTCTCTGTCTGATATACAAAATGTACAGTCGCAATCTATGCTACAACTGCAATAATGATGTCTGCTTTGCTAGAATAGGGAATTTGCCAGGAAACTGGCAAATTCTCTACCTGTAGACAAAAAAAATCTCTACCTGTAGACAACTTTCTATCGTTCCAAGCTATATATCATCATATATTGCCCAACTCGAATTAGTAGTCGTGTATAAATACTAATATATCCTGTATTATGAATTAGTATAATATAGCCGTGTACAGCATAGTACAAGTGTATAGTATGGTAGCATAATACTGAACAGCAGGAAAATGGTAATATACAGTAAGCAGTAAAACAGTATGTTAACTGGGTAAAAGACAAGTCAATTTGAGTCCATCTGTTAGCAAAGCGGTACACAGGGTGTAACGGCGTTTAGTCACCCGGCTGCATGCTTCCTTCCACAGAGCCTTCATCTACTACTGATAAATGCTTAACATTACCCATGATGCTGCTCCCTTCACAAGGTAGTGCAATGTAGTGGTGCTTTTACATTATTATGCATTAACACAATTTTAGTCGTCGGTTGAGGAAGCACTTTAGTGTTTCGCTGTGTTTACAATGAGAACCATAGGTATTTACATGCTATATAGAGTTAGGTAGTATTTGTTTTAGTGTGTGTGTTTGTGTGTGATCTTCAAAATGCCTTCTCTCAATATCATTATTGTCAAGGGTTTTCTTTCTTTTCCTTTTTCTTTTTGTATTGAAATCATCTTTACCTTTTTTATGGATTGGCAGGATCTCCCCCCAGCCCGGACCACAAGACCAAACGGCACGAGGTCAAGAGCGATCCTACACCTTTTGGCTTCAAAGGTAATACTAGTACTACACAGCGTCTTTCACTACTGCTGGAGGAACTCAACTGTTCCAGTTAGGGCAGGTGAAGACCACTGCGGTCTGCTCTCTGACATAATGAACTGCAACTAGACGATGCTCCAGCACAGCCGGGGTCTCTGGCCGTAGGTGCTAAGCTGGGGTTAGTGTTAGTGACTGTCTGTTTCCCTTACCTCCTATTCCTCAGATGCAGGTCCACCTCACCTCCACCTCGGCAGGGTCAGGTGGTTCAGCACCTCTAGTCTTTTGCAGGCAAAGCGGAGAGGTACTGTACAGTGGTGCCCACTGGCTATTGACGACCAGTTTGTAGGGATTCCCTCTCGGCTCTTTGTCTCACGCCCCACTTCCGAATAAAAGACACTCCCGTTTGGAAACGTAGAAACACTCCAGAGGAACGGTAGTCTTAACAGGTTTCAGCCCTTGTTCAGAGTATTGCATTGCTTGATAATGGTTCTGGTGACTGCAAGCACTGGTTGTGTCCTGTTGGGATTCACTGGGGGATCAGTTTGTGCACTCTCTTGTTATGTTCCAGATAGTTTCTTTTGTTTTTATGGCACTTCCCCTCACCTTCCCATGCTTGTAGATCCCTCACTGCCGTCCACTCGCTAGCACTGTAGAGCAGTTTTGCATAGTGCATAGTGCACAGTGTAAAGTAAACGTCCATCTTGTCCTCTCCAGGCTGGAACAAAGCCTCCATGTCGATGGACGCGTCGGAGGAGAACGACGGCTACTCCAGTGCGGAGGATCCCCTGAACTCTGACCCTGAGGACGACGGCGGCGGCAGGAAACTGGTGAGTGACGCGTACCTACTGTACGTCCTGGCTTTCGATATACTGTGGGAACACCTCCGCAGACGCCCGCCATTGCTTCTTGTTCCCTCAAAGTCCTCGATTTGGGTCTGCCTTCTGTGTTATAGGCACATTCCTACACATGAGCTTGGTCTTAACATCGCTGTTCCAGCAGACAGACACATTGTTTGGGATTGAGTCACAGGGTGCATGGTCCCACACGTTGCTCGCTCTCACTGAACATAAATGGAGCCTTCCAGTGAGAAACGACGTCAGTTGTCTGGTGTGATCACAGGGTAATGGTGGAGTGTAATTTAATTCCGCCCCACCCTGACTCTGACTGTGCAGTGCCCTGGGAAATACACTGTGGTGTCGGATTACGTGGACGGCGCTCAGGAGCTGTCGGTCCGGAGCGGAGACGCGGTGCAGCTGGTTAAGGAGGGAGATGATGGACACTGGTGGGTCTGCAGACGTGCTGCTAACACAGGCGCATAGCGAAGACGTGGAAATCCATGAGTGCCGTTTCTGCCCTGGCTGTTATCATTGACGTTTCTGTTGTGTTTGCAGGTTTGTGCGTAACCTGGGGACCAATAAGGAGGGTTGGGTCGCTGCTGCTCATCTGCTAACTCTGATTGGAGAATCAAAGTCCTGTCAGTCTCTCACCAGCTCAGGTATTAAAGGAAATACGTGGCTTATATATGTCATATTACTTAAAGGGGCAATCAAGATTATTTTGCGGCCGTTGGAGAAACAACGTTGTTTTAGTTTCAAACACGTGAACGTGACCAACCCCTCGCTCACCTGAAACCTCAGCGAGTACCCGCCCCGCCCGTCAGTTTGCTGTAGCAAATCGGGGTGACTTTCATGTTTCGTAGGGCGCTATATACACCGTGGGACAAAATGTCTGCTTGTACCTTCGCTTTGGATAAAAGTCGCTTTGGATAAAAGCGTCTGCTAAATGCTGAAAATGTAAATGTAACTTGCATAAAATGTTTTTATTTATTTATTATTGGTATTATATAAGCAGATTTCTGTGTGCAATATAAAGATCATGCTAAATAATGTGTGTGTGTGTGTGTGTGTGTGTGTGTGTGTGTAAAAACAGAGGGCAGCGGTTCCGGAAACCTCAGCACTTCCTCAAGCTGCAGTGAGACGTATACAAGCTTCTCTGACATCAAGCCCTGAATACCTCCTTAAAGCCGAGGCTTCATGGAGCGTCTGGCTTTCATCAAACAATCAGTGGTGTTAGAAACCCTCCATGAAGGGTAGCATCAATAGACGGATGCTGCATTGCCAACATTGCTACTCAAACAACTACTACTCATTCAAAACTATTTTTTTTCTCACCAAACTCTGTATCGTTCCCATGCGTAGACAATGGGATGGTAGCGTGTGTTATTGAGCTGAATGTGGGGCCCTCACATGGTAAAGAGCCAGTAGATTAACACCCACGGTAAAGTCCAGTCAGTTCGCACACTGAGAGGGCTTTCTATTCATGTGCTTGGCCATCATATTTTACTGTAAGAGAAGAATAATCCACATGATTTAGAATGTAATAGCTGTATGCGAAGACCAGCAGGACTGATCTCAGTTGATTCATCTATTGTCTTTCACGTTGAAGTGGAGCACGATTATTGCTTACGGGGTTCCTAAAGTGGATGACATTTGTCTAGAAGGCTCTAAGCCTCTTGTAAGCTTTGTGTCCGTGTAAATTGTTTTTTGTATTATTTTGTTGGAGAGGAAAAAGCGACTCAAATGTTAATGTGAATAAATAAGAATTAATGGAATTAATGCACAAGTTGAAGCTGTCATGAATGTCATAAGTCACCAGTCATCAATTTGTGAACTGATCACCTTTTGGAAGCGTTTTGTTTATTTTTCAAAAAAGGAACATCGCTCATATTGGTGCATCTGTCTTGTTTAACCTCTCTCTATCCTCCCCTATCAGTCTCCCTTAGTGTTATTTATCTTTTCAATAATCTATTCAAACATGCTTTTGTGTTCTAATGCACCAGTTACCCATAAACACAAGCTAGCATTTGTCTCGAGTGTCTCTTATGTACAGTATATACTGCAATTCGCAATGTCTTCTAATAAATGTATGAAGCTAATTCCCATTCCTGTGACTGGACACGTTGAAGGATCATGTAATGAATGTAGATATTAATTATTTGATGTCTGTCATGAAATGGTTATTTGAGATGTTATATTGTACATTAAGTATGGTAATGTCACCAAATTGTGACTTTTTTTTTACATAAATTACTTATGATAATTCGATCACTGCTTAAGTCTTGTGTGGGTGTCTTAAGTCGGTGGCTTGAGTTGGTAATGGTTATTGATCAAAATCACTTGATGAAACGAAACTTAAAGCTCTGCTGTGTTGCCAGGTAAGCAATTTCAAGTATTTACTATTATTTCTCTTCACTGTACTAAGAAGCCAGCCTGAGCCATACGTTACCTGAACTGATAAGTTATTCATTGTATGTGTAGATTTTTTGCACTAGATATTTGAAATTATAAATATAGTTTTGAGGCATTGCAATTAATTTAATAGGAATTTGTCCCCTGCACAAAGTACAACATACGAAATGGGGATGTTTTATATCGAACCTGGCAACCTTTTGAGTGAAGCGGGAAGACGGATATTGGTGAATCTTCTGATATTGAATGTTCAAATCGTTGGCTATGGGCATTGGTAAAAAATTTGTTTGCATACTTTGTGAAAGGTCCGAGGAGACAAGTATAACCGGACCATTATCGATCAAAGAATCGGTCGCTGCTCATCAAAACTGCCTGGTAAGAATACGACTTTAAGGCTTAATATTATTGCCAAATTGCTTGATTGCAACGAGCATTTGCGAGTTATTTTTGGAGTTTAAAACCTAGAGGCAGGATTTTGGAAACCGACATGCCATCCCCGGGCCCCAAAGATGTTGGTTGTGTAGGCTGCATTGAGTGCAACTAAGACTACTAAGACATTCTGAAATTTGGAGTGTTAGGATGTGAGTGGGAGGACAGTGAGTGAATTAGCCTACAATGCACCGCTGTCTTAACAATATCTAATGATATAAGTAAATAAGAGGTTAGCCTGATGTCTTAATTATTTGAAATGGGTAGTGCTTAGAGTAACGTTAACTGTATCGGAGATACAGTCTGCGCATTACTTGGTATCGGATCGAAAACGAAAAGTAACTCTGTGGCAAATCACCCATCACCCTTCAAATTTTCAAGATGACTAACAGTTAACCAGATGAATCAACCACAAGGGTAATTCCAGACACAAATGGAGGAGCGCCATAATCAATGGCATTATCCACTAAAATTATTTTACCCCTTATTTTTTGGAGATGTCTAATCTTAGCGAGCCGCCATGATTTTCAGACCTGATATTTAACACATTTTGTTGACTGAGAGTGGCATTATTCTAATGTCTATGCGAGCATGGATGAGTTATTCATTATTTTCGTGGTGAGAGCAGTTTATTTATACAGAGCATTGAGAGAGAGCATTGCGTGAGAGCAGTGAGTCCTTCTTCGGCGCATTCCGCGGTACATTGCGCTGCTTATGCTATAGCGCCACACTAGGAGTGATGTCGAAATTACTATCACCAATAACGGCTTATATACGGAGTTCATGTGCAAAAATATTGTTTTGCCACATTTCACAAAGGCGACTGCCTTTGTGAAATTATTTAAGCAAGAAAACCCCAAAATTGGTAACAGAAATTGAACTCGTATTTTAATTACGATCATATACCATTAATGTTTTGTTCTTACACATGGTTTCTGTTTTGCAGTTGTACTCCTCTGGTATATATTGCCAGAATTCCCCCCAGTTTGATGATTTGTTTGGTTTTACTGTGGCTGATGTGACGAAAGAAGTTAAACGTGGAAGAAGGCTGGTAATGTTGCTTGGATGTTTACGAACTATGTTGATTCTGATGGTTTTAGATATGCATGGATGTGTTAATTCATTTTCTCAACACTTGTAAACCCACCGTAACCCTATTTTGCATTAGTGCTGTTACAAATGTAGGCAAAGGGGTGCCACTGCTGGATGTGAAGTTAAACGCTGCAAGAGGACCTATCATTACCCATGTGCTATTGAAGACAGTGCACAGAATGATGACAATGCAGACGATGGCAAATACATGTTAGTTCAAAATCTCTTTAAAATCCTGCTCATTAGGCTAATTTGTTCTACCTTTTGAATTAAAAAGATTACATTTATAATTCAGAGTTGATAACTGGTGATGAGTGCATGTAAAAATAATGAATAATAGAATGATTATTATATAAATAATATACAATTATTAATATTTACTACTGTACTGATGCATTATTGTTTTCATACTGCAGGCTGTACTGCCAGGACCACCATCAACAAAGAGAAGGTGAGATTCCACCTTTTTAACTTCTTATCAACGTATTAACCATATCAACAGATGGACAACTTCCATCTTCACCCAATTCTTTTGTTTTGTTTTGTTTTGTTTTTTGTTTAAACCAGGGGTAAACAGCACTGCCTCTTCTGATGAAGTCTCTGAGCCCAACCAGGTTTCAAAGGTCTGCACAAAGATGTGATTAAAACATGAACATACAATTTGGTTGACATAAAGGATATACAGGCACATTTTAATTTGTAAATAGAAAAATAGCACTCCATTTCATTGAATTCCAGTGGGTTTCTGCCGCCTCTATTTAATATCCAAAAAAAGGAGGGTCAAAGCCTTGTGCAAAATCTACACTAAGTCACACTGTTAAGTGTTTTTTAAATGGGGGACAAGTGAGAATTTTAACAGGTGTTTTGCCTCATCTGTATGAAGCAGGAAGAACGTATTTGTTTGGGGTCTTCAAATAGGATTATGTAAGTGTCACTACAAACGCATCCATTTTTTCTGTTTTGTTCTTTAAAATATTTATTCTGAACAATTGTGAGAATTTTAACGGTGTGCTGTAATAAACACAGGCGTTCTTCTCATCATGACAATTTTAATAGTAAGTTCACTAACCTTAAACTATATCTTATCCATGCTTTCTTTGCATGTAACTTTTAATAATGATCATTTTAATAGAATGGATAAATACATACAACATAAAAATACATTTGTTTCTTCATAACAGATCACGAGGCCGGGCCGTCATCTAGCAAAGCCTCAGATCAGAACAGTCCCATCGGTCACACTTTAAAGGTGCTATTAGCTTCGCTTTAAACATCGGGTTTAACAGGTTATCATGACCTTTTGACCACAAAATAAATGTTTCTTTTTTTGCGTTCACTGTTGATACAGAGAAAGTTGAGCTGCGACAGCAAGTAAGTGTGGGTGCTCGGATAACTTGCATGCCTAAATGTTTGTTCTATTGTTAAACTCTGAGGTTCTCAGCAAAATGTGTTGCATGTCATGATATCGCCTCAGGCTGCACAATTGGGGGGTGAAAGTATGTCTATTTAGCTTGACTACTGCTAACCATTGTAATTGGTCTTTGTGATATGAGAAAAGAAAAATGTACTTCTTCTCCAGCCTGTTGGAATAGCGATGCGTAGTGATCTCCTTACACTTGTAAATGAGCCGCTGCTGCTTGCATTATTCCCATTGCGCCCTTGGTTGATGTTGCTTTGCTGCCTGTTTTATCACAGACAGGAACAGACTCCGTCCAGACGCCTGAGGTTCCGGATCCAAGATGACTCTTCAGGTTAGCTGCCTTCTTCCAGCTTTAAAAAAGTACATTGGTTTAACCCACTCATGCTGTTAATGTTGTTGTCCAGATGAGGAGAAAGAGGAGAGCAACATTATGATGTTTGCCCCTTTAGGGTCAGACTTGGAATCCAGTGCAAACTCCAATACAGAACACAGAGTAAGTAAGGTTCTTATTCTGGTAAAACCATCCTGATTTTGCAAGCTCTGCCTCTACCATATGCTTCGTTACTTATCAATCTTGGAACTCTCAATTTAAAATAATTTGTCAGCCAGGCAGTGCCAATAGGTTAAATCCCAGAAAGAGAGTTCCCAGACTGCCCAGGCTTGGTTATTCCAGACTGACAAATTCAGTTTAGTTTTTTGTGCCTGTCTCTATTTGTCTGTTTATTTATCTGTTTATACCTTCTCTCCCTAGACTCCGGAGCCTCAGCTTATGAGGTATGATCATGTCATTGCCACTTATCTAAGTTGTTTAAGTAATCAATGTCTACAAATTCTTGCTTATGAATGATCAACACAAGGATGGAGATGGATTTAAAAAAAATATATTTTATTCCCAACTTCCAGCAATGACACAGAGATGCCTGTTGCGTCCACCTCTGGTAGGCTGACAGGACATGTACCCTACTAAATATTTTACTAAAACTAGCAAATGACACTGCTTTAAATTATTTTTTTCGACCTGGGTCATCAAACCACTTGTCAAAACAAAGAAGACAACAAGGTGGGAGATGAAACAGTGTTGGATTCGGTGAGTTGAGTTCTAACATGACCAAACATATATGATCTTTTTGGGTTATCGTGTGTTCCTGTTGATGCTTCCACCACTTCCACCACTATCGACACTTTTCAGTGCCCCTTCCACACAGTGGGTGAGACTACACGGATTCTATTTGGAAATGCCAACTCTACAGTGCATTTGCATCACAAATCCTTAACTAAACTGAAATCCGATTACACATCAAGTAGTAATTCTTTCTTTCATTGCTGTTTAGCATGTACATTATTGCCGCATATTCAGCTTGTAACAAAATGCTCTAAGCACGTATCAAACCAAGAACTTTAAAACTGACCACATGAGCAAAAGTGGATTCGGACACACCCTAAACTTTAGGGTGTGTCCGAATCCACTTTTGCTAGTTTAACATAAATGACTTCAGGGCTTAGTCATTTGCTTCTCAAAGGAAATATGACCATTGCTTTCCTTTTAGGACACAGAGTCAATGAGCCTGTTGCTGCCTGTAACACTCTGCATGGATTCAGATAGTACAGGTACATCACTCACCATCCAGTTCTGTGTTATCCAAGAGGAATTGGTTCTTTTCAGCATTAAAGAATATACATTGATAAATCATATGCGATTAAACAGCTTCCTTTTGGACAAAGGAATTTCAGCTGTGCCACCACATTGACAGAATTGCATGTTTAAAGACTTATGGATTTAGTTCAGTCCAGCGCTAGTGCATACATGCAGGTTGTGCAAATGTATGAATCAGATAGACTCAGAATTATGGACTTGATGTTCAGATTTGCATTGTTTTCAGTTCACATTGGCAGATTAACAGATTTTAAAAACAAATGTAGAGGGTTTCCTTGTATGTGCCTGGAGACTAGTGTAGAAAGCTTTCCGATGCATACACGTACCGTACAGTACATGGGGTTGAGGACATTGTGGCACAAAAGAATCAACTGCACAGTGATGATAATGTAAGACGCTGTCTCTTCTCTCAGGGGCCAGCTTTGTCAACGGTGCTGGTACTAGTTTTGGCTCCGCAGACATGCCTGACAGCCCCGCGGCCCTGCCTTCTACCTCCATAGGTGCTGTCTGCTCCGAGCCCCTCAATGTCACCAGCTCTCCTGTTTCACTGGCACCACCTGAAAACACCTCCGTACGCAAAACCCTTTTTTCTTCTCCCGCTTGCTCTGCCCCCTCTTCTCCCTCAGCAAGACCCCCACCCTCCCCGCCTCATCTCGATTCTGTAAGCTTCTGGAAACACTGCAACGAGGCAAAGTGTACACAGGCCATCTTCTCTGACTTCATGAGGGAAATGACTCTGATTTCCGACAGGATCCAGTACGACCAGGCCAGCCAGAAGGGTAAGAATAAAGAGTTTATTTTGTATCAGGACTTTATACAGTTTATCTATCTATATGCTGCCCTTCTGGGACGGTTCATGTTCATGCATCACAGCCTTAGCCAATTGATACAGAACAATAAGGAAATGCAAAGTTTGTTTCTCTTCCACTGACAGATTATGACCTTGCTGTGAAAGTGATGGAGGCTTCTGGGAAACTGGAAGAGCTAGTAAGCAAACGGGCACAAGGTAAAAACTTACCGATATTATGCAATGAAGGCAGTGTTTCAACGTTCATGTAGCATTGTATTAAAACTGTTGAGGGTTAACAGATTATGTGTGTTTAAAATGACCAGTTAGCTGAATATCAATTTGTTTTACATCCAATTACTAGTTGATCATATAAACTGTTCTATACAGCCAAGTTAAACATCAAAAAAGGGCTACTCTAAACTAAAATGTGCATTTTTATGTAAAAAGGTTTTAAGGGTTCAGGAAGGCACAGGAGTATGACTAACCAGCCCTACATATTCCATAACCTGGATTACACACAGCAATATCGCTTAAAGTATGTGAGAAGGGTTAGCCATATTTCTTAAAAATATGATTTATACTAAACTGAGCTGACCACACAGTTTCACACAAATGTGTTTCGAAAATGACGTTTTTTTATTTTGGCTAATTAATGCATGCTTAAATAGCATTATACAGTTGTCCAGCATTCATTCAGCATGAACATAGATGTACTCAGAATTGAATCTTCAAATTCGAAACACTTTTTCTTTGTTTTAGATTTAAGGCAGAGACAAGCAGAACTGGAAAAGGCATCTGTGGCCATGAAGGCTGTCATGTCAGCGCTGAGAAGATGAAGCTAGACATCACAACACATGTTTAACACAAACATACCTTTTGAATTGCCTTAACATTACTATATATCTATATATATCTATCTATATATCTATCTATATATCTATCTATATATCTATAGATAGATCTATCGATATATATATATATATCTATCTATATATCTATCTATATATCTATCTATATATCTATAGATAGATCTATCGATATCTATCTATCTATATATCTATCTATCTATCTATATATATATCTATCTATCTATATATATATCTAT
>JAOEHI010023885.1:0-21950 GCA_025447815.1 Percopsis transmontana
TGCATAAATTGATGGCTTAATATAATTTCAACTGATGAGTTTTATAAAAATTCACCCCCCGTACAGTTGTCATGAACGGGGAAACTAGCTCTAGAGACCAAAACCTTTTTTTGTACCAGGCTGTAAACATGTTTCTGCTGTAAAGTTGGACATTTTAACATGGGTGTCTATGGGGATTGGTTCGCTTTTGAAGCGAACCTCAAGTGGCCATTCGAGGAACTGCAAGTTTTGGCACTTTATTGGCTTTATTTCTAAGACTCGAATGTTGCCGCTTGGTTGTTATACAACACCAATGGATTCAGCTGTTCCGACTGTGACATGGTCGCCGGAGCTGATCGCTTCCACTCTAGTCAATGCTTGTGATTCCACCAAATGCGTTGCGGCCCAGAAGCAGTTGTCCGCTCTGCTCCGCTAAAAATACCCAAATAGTCTATTTTTGATAGAAGGTGCTTCTGGGATGCTTCTGAAAGCAGTTGATGGCCAATAAGGTAGAGTTTTTCCCGCCACCCAATTACCAATCAGGGAAAAATCGGCAACATAACAAGACGCTCCTGAAATGCTACCGGTGGTGTATGAAGCAATGAAGAGAACAAAACCGTGTCGCAGACACAATGTTTTAGATTTGCAGCCGGTGGAAATCCGGGGTGCACTTACTGGTGCCTTCCAGATGCATGCATACACAAATTGTGTGTGCTTGCATGGTAAATATTAGGCAAGTAATTCTAGTCTTATGAACTACTGGTGGTGACGGCTGCTGGAGATACCAGTTGGGGTGAATTTGTTCTTGAGCAATGCACTAACTCGGTGTGTAAAATGTGTGTGTGTGTGTGTGTGTGTGTCCAGATGCCTCAGTTTGAAAAGACTACAGTCCATATGAAGGACCCAGAGCACGTGGAGCAGATCATATGTGGTCTCATCAAGGGAGGGGCCTCCAAACTACAGGTAGATACTTTTAAACCCTTAACCCCATTCATTGTTTCATAGCTTGTTTACTTCCACTGTTTGGTCGGTGTATTTAATGAACCAATTTCTCTGTTGTTTCTCAAAAAATACTTTCAACGTGTCTACCACACCTGTTGAAGTGTTATGTGTTTTCCAGATCCCTCAGACAAATTGATCTCGCATTGGTCTTAGACACTTATCAACGTCTTAGACACTCAAGGGTTTTGTAAGCCCAACATGAAGCCATACACCTAGGGCACTAACTTAAAATAAAAACTTAAAATCTGTTTATTTGGACAGTCCTTATTCTGTTTCAGTTCCAAAGAGCGTCACAATACAACATTTCCCACGGAAATCCGTAACACCCATAATTTAACCAGTAAAAAAACCTAATTCGTTTGTATGGCATTTGATACTTAAGATACTTTTGTAACAGGTACATGGTTAGTAATTGAAACAGATACAGTTAGTACTTGTAGCAATATACAATGAGTACTGCTCCTAGTACAAACACACTGATACACTGCTAGTACTATTTCAGATACGTGGTTGGTACCTACCTATGTTTTATTTTTTTACTGTGATTTATAATGCTTTATGGCTAACTGTCCTGCCATAATTGTGCCACCTGGTGTTAGCTATCATAATAGTATCTAAATGCCATAAAATATTTTCGACTACCTATTGAACCTTTTTTAATCAAAATATCCATTCATAGTATAATGGTAAGTATAATGTAATGTTAATAGAGAACACGGTTAACAGCTATTAGGGTTAGCCTAGACTAGTCAGGCATTAATTGGAATCGTGTGTAGTTTTTTCAGTATTTATTATTTAACAAAGCATTATTTAACTTGACTAATTGTGTTATCTGTGTACATTGTTGTTTTGCAGATTATCACAGACTTTGATATGACGTTAAGCAAGTTTTCTGTCAACGGAAAACGCTGCCCTACATGTCACAGTAAGTTTACAAAAGTGTGTGTGTGTGAGGGGAATCTGTGTGTTCTCTTCTTTTCTGTAGTTCTCTTTTTTTCTGCGTTTTCTTTTTTCCTGTTCCTTTAGTAAAGATGTAAACTCTGATAAATGTATTCTCACACCATTAGGTGGTGAATATAAGTGTATCTATAATCTAATAGTGGCATTATTAGTATCAATGTGATACTAATGTGATCCTTTTTTCATAATTATCGTCCTTGTTTCTGTTATCATTACTTTGTCTGTGTGTAGATATTATAGATAACTGTAAGATGGTAACTGAGGACTGCAGAGACAAACTCTTACAACTGAAGAACAAATATTATCCCATCGAGATCGACCCGCACCTCTCCATGGAGGAAAAGTACCCCTTTATGGTGGAATGGTAAGGGTCTCTCTCAGACACACACACACACTTCTTTATGGACTTGCAGTGCATGTGGGTGGGTTGTATTGAAGTTAAAGTGTAATGGAGCAGCTTCACTTCAGAAGCTCCAAACAAACAGGTATTTAAAGCAATATTGATAAATTTTTTACCAATCTGATTTCGGTAAAAAATTATTAATCGTAGACTGATGCAATGCAACGCGATGTGGTTAGTGTGAGCCCAGGTCCAAGTTGATGAACTACTGTGTGTGTGTGTGTGTGTGTATTTTCCAGGTATTTTAAGTCTCACACATTGCTCGTGGAGCAGAGGCTACAAAAAGACAAGTTACCAGAGGTGGTTAGAGAGTCCGATGCAGCATTGAGGTACACACACACACACACACACACACACACGTACGTGCACACATGCACTTTGCCTACATATGAACTCCTGTCTAAAAGATCTAAGACCATCTCTGTGGTTCAAGGTCTTGCTCATTAGGGCCGTGTATTGGAAGGACCTCAAGATACGATGCATATCACAATACATGGGTCACGATACGATGCGTATCACGATACATTGCGATATGCTACATATTGCGATACATTGCAATACAACCTTTTTTATTTTCTTCCATTAGCTAACCCTATTGCTCATGGACATTTGATTGTATACCAAAGCAACACTTTCTGCTGTTTTTCTCTGTTCTTTCTGTAAGACACAGAATAGAGGTGTATTCATTCATGTGGCATGTGCTGTAGGATCAACCAATTGGCAAGCATAGGGCAGGCACAAGGTAAAAATATAATATTAAGCTGTGTAGGACTTGCTTTTAGTATTGTTCTTTGTCGTTACATAGGGAGGGTTACGAGCAGTTCTTTGACCGTCTTCACCAGCATAACGTTCCTGTGTTCATCTTCTCGGCCGGTCTGGGAGACATCCTGGAGGAGATCATTCGTCAGGCAGGGGTTTATCACCCCAATGTCAAGGTGGTTTCCAACTTCATGGACTTTGATGAAAACGTGAGTCTCATTTTATTAAATCTAAAACTAGAATAAGAATGATCAAAAATAATGTTTCTCAATATTTTTTGGGATGTTTGGATTAATTGATTTTGTGACCTCTCAAACACATCCTGCGACCCCTTTGGGAAGCCAAAAGACCTACAATACATGTTTCTCCTCCCTACTACTTCTACTGTTAGCTACTGGAAGCTGCCTAGTACAACCAAAGCCTTCTACTGTTATTAACTGGGACGAGTGCGCTAGTCAAAGGCCTACAATATAGGCTACTGTTTGCATAGCTAATGTTTTATCGGGAATGAGCAGGGTTCCCATGGCTCCTTAAAGTCTTAAAAGGTCTTAAAATAAAATCAGGGATATAAAGGTCATAGAATTTCTTACATTTTCTGATGGTTTCTTACATGGCTGATGGTATTAAATTTGCTGATGGTGCGTTTAAGGCTGATGGGGAAATTGTCTAATTTATTTTCTAATAGCGTGTATTTGTTTGATTAACTTATTAGACAATGAGATACTTCGTCACTAATAGAAGTTTAACGTTACAGTTACATTAGCTAGCTAGTACAGAAACCAGAAGATGTCTGGCTGCATGTCATCTTTTCGTTCTTGTCAGTCGTGGTTGGTATGAGCTAAGATGGGGAGATGCAAGTTTAATGACAAATGGTTGGAGGAAGATAGGTTTCGGAGGTGTTTGGCGCCAGCAGGAAACAAGGCAAAATGGGGTTGAAAGCCATTGAATACCACATGAAATCTCAAAAGCACCAGCGGTACTCTGCGGTAGCTAACGTTAGTGCTAGTGGGGCTATGCTAATATCTGCATTGTTTGCACGTAGCAGAGCTGCAAAGCAGTCGGCTTTGAGCAGTTTTGTGTCTCCGCCAGAGACACAAAAGGCTGAGATGCTGTGGGTTCTCCACACAGTGAGCAGGCACCTTTTTATTCAAATCGAATGATGACATACGTAGTGTCTGCTATTCTTTGAGGTCTTAAAAAGAATTGAATTTGACATGGTGCAAGAACCCTGCTCAGGTTGTCACCCTGTCTCCTCTCCAGGGCATCTTACGGGGTTTCAAAGGCGATTTAATCCATGTGTACAACAAGCATGATGGTGCCCTGCGCAACACGGAGTACTTCAAGCAGTTTAAAGACAACTGCAACATTGTCCTCATGGGAGACTCCCTGGGGGATCTTAACATGGCCGACAGCGTGCCCAATGTAGAGAACATGCTCAAGATAGGCTTCCTCAACGACAAGGTACGACCCCTATTTAATGGTCCATGATGGGATTAGAATCATATTAGGGATGCAACGGTACACGGTATGTTATCGAACCATTTGGTAAGGCCCCTACGGTTCAATACGCACACATGATCCACAGCATTACGAATTATAATAATAATTTCCAAGACTTCTGCGCTGCAGACTACTCGCACATTCCCTGGCTACTCTGGAGCCTATCAGCATTTCTCTGGCTTCGCTTGAGCCTATCAGCTCCATATGCGAATACAATCTGGAGAAGAAGAGAGAGGAAACTAAAAGCGAATATCTTTTCGCTCAGCTACTACGTTACAAAAGCGAGCACTAGCAAGTCAAGAGAATTTGAGGAAGAAAACTGTAAGCAAAAAAAATGGAAACACTTCAAACATGATGTCCAATTTAGGCCGCCATCACCCAGCCATATTGCTTGCAGGTGGAGCAAGCAGTGTCCACTCATTAGCGAAAACACAATATTCTCTCGCCGCTGCCTTCAAACAACAATTTTCAACTGTAAAATAACGAAAGCAGCAGGGGTATACATAACCAAAGATTTTCAGCCCTATTCGGTGATTAGTGACTCGGGATTTCATCACCTGATGAAAAATGTTTAGCCATATTATAATGTCCCTTCCCGCACACATTTCAGCAGCAAACTGATTCCTAAGCACTGTACCTTTGCATCCCTAATTCATATGTGTGGATCATGAATAAGAGGACACTCCATTGTGTCTGCCCCTACATTTTTTTTTTCTTCTGTTTTGACACTGACATTTGTCAGAACTTTGTGTTTCTAGGTGCGTTACTATCAAGGAGTTTCCCTTTCAAGTTTTGTTGTTGATTCTAATATTAGCCTGTATCTGTTTATTTATATATATATATATATATATTAAAATATATTTATATTTTAGTGTGTTGTAATTCGTTCTAAACATTTGTTTTATATCATATAGCATATACTGTGCATATACTGTTTATATATTTGTTTTAACTTTATTTTCACTGCATTATGTTGTAGAGCCAGCCGATATAACAGATGAATAATATCGGCCAATATTAGCACATCACGGATATATCGTTATTTTTATTTTTTTTGCCTATATTTTGGGCGATATATAGACATGGTAAAAAAAAAATTGGTATCCCACAGAATATGCAATTTAGTCGAGGACTTCGCTTTGGTTACTATATTTGTGGGACAATGCTAAAATGTGTGCTTTTATACATTTAAAAAAATATATCTTTGACAGATATATCGTTATCGAAAATGTTTTACTCCCAAATAACGAAGTTCAACTAAGTACAACAGCTAACGGAGAGTAAGCTTTGAAAAACAGTTAAAATATTGAGTGGAGAAAGGATGTCATGTGTGTCCTCTGTGCTGCTGTAGGTGGAGGAGCGCCTAGAGAAATATCTGGACTTCTACGACATTGTCCTGGTGAAGGACGAGACTCTGGAAGTGCCCAATGCTATTCTCCAGAAGATTTTATAACGCCTAACCCCTATTTTACCCATCTATCCTCCACTCCATTCTAGCTCTGGCCTTTTCGACTGACTCCAATAACGGGAGAAGTTTGGGACACGATTTCTTGTCTCTTGAATGAACAGATTTTAAAAGTACACAAAATGTCAGTCTTTGTGTCTCTCTGTTAGTTTAAATCTTGCATCCACCTTTACCTATAGTTTAAAAATGTAATAACCAAAAGAGGAAGAAAATAATATCCTATGGACTTTATCATTTGCACATTATTGTTAATATATGATTATTTTTGATATTGTAATGTTTGTATTGTTGTACAAAGGTTTGCATATCATAAACGCAGTGCTCCCACAGTCCAACTCTGTGGCATTCTTTGCGAAATCCCAGCATACATTTCTCCTCAGTTGCCATTGTCATGGGATTCTGTTTTCAGCCTATGGGCTTCCTTCGCATCTGGTTCAATCCTTTTAAATGTAGGGATGTTGTCACACTTACGCTATGGACCTGCAAATGTAAATAACTTTTCTCTTGGATATTTATATTTTAAATTATACTGTTAGATGTTCCCATGTTAAGAGCACAAGAACCAACTCGACAGTATAAATATACAGAATAAATACCCATGGAAACGGTTTCAAAATTAAAAATACAAAATATTAAAAAACATAAATACCCCATTTCAATGGCTTTTCCCTGACAGCTAACAACTGAAACATAACCACAGACATACAGTAGTAGTGATGCATAGGATCTCTGGCACCATGACACACATGCGAATGAAGGAAGTAAATCGAAATGTCCTTACTGTACCTGCAACATGCAATGACATGGCTTCAGAAATGGTCTGGAACAGAAGAAAGGCACTTTAAGACTTTTTGTATGGGAAAGCTGAACGGCCTCAATCCAGGTGTAAGATATAGTTATGATGATTTCTCTATAGAGAACCCATGCAGGCATAGCTGCTGTTCAGTGTATGAACTTTGCCAATGTGTTAACAAACATTTTACACAACCAGTTTGTGTATGTAATCCGGGTATTTGCTGAGCCCAGCCAGAGGGGACCCTTCATACAAGAGGTGAGGTGTTATGTTTGTTTTTTTAGACGGGTTAGGATGTGGCTGTGTTATAGATAAACCAGTATGGATGGGGGTGCAGGCTAATAAAGTATTTATTTAATTGATGTCTACATTAAAATAATAATATAAGATAGAAATTCACTTTATGTGGTTCAATCTAAAACAACCTTTCAACACCTTTCCTCTTTTTCATGTATGGTCTTTTTTTAAATTCACATAAAGGTATTCTTTCTCAACGCTTCCGATTGAACGATTGCCAACGGATAGATTTATTTAGGGGGATCTAAAAAGTCAGCCGTTTTCTTTATGTTGGATGGTATTTTTAAATGTGTTGAATGTGCTACTATGACCTGCATGTTGCCTTTTGTTATAGTTCAGTTTATGTGTCAATAAAACGGAATAATGTCAAACATGGGCCTCAAATGTGCATTATTTTGCAATGTTCCGTGTTTATCTATTTGTCATGTTTTCTTAGGTATAGGAACCTGCGTTCCCCATACAAACACTAAATATAACCACCAGGTGGCGTCTTATTTTGCAAGCCGTAGTAAAATGTTTAAGTTTTAGGATGTAACATTTCAATCAGCTTGTCTTTGAAGTAGTCTACTTTTTAGTAGCCTACTTGTTGTAATTACATGTGACACGGTAGGCAACGTGACACTTTGAGTTATAGCCTAATCTACTCTTTGGCAACATCAAAATTCACTCTTATAATATATTGTACAAGAAATATGTACTAATGTAGCAGGAGTTGTGCATGTGTGTAGGCTGTTTGTTTGTCTCTGTGTACATTGCCTTCAATGTAACCAAAAACAAACTTACAAACTTTCATCGAAAGGAAGATATAAGGATGGAAGTCTAGCCACCAATATAACGCTGTGCTTTAGGAAATATAATTTTCCGCTTCATAAAAACTAATATGCAACCAAGATTATCCCATGGCACGACATGTGGCTGTAGTGGGCGAGACACACGGGGACAGTTTTGATCATAAATCGGACGTATACAAAGACAAAATTACCCAAACTAGAACAAGTCAATTCCTTCGACATAATAGGCTATAGGCGAATATAAACTAGCCTACTCTAGGGCCAATCGGAAATTGCTCTAATTTCAATATTTCATTACATATTATACCGGGGAGACGCAGGATATGTGCTTACTGGGATGTCCCTGGTTAGGCTACTTTCGATTTCATCAGGAATAAAGTGTAGCCTACCAGACGTTTTATGATGAGGACTTCAGACTGCATTGTCGGATAAGACAAACAGCCAGGAGTGAACAAGACAATATGCTTTGTATTCTCTACATATTCAGGTACTGTTGAACATGTAATCTATTTTACATGTAAGAACATGTAAGATAGTCTACATTACTGCAGTATGTAGACTAGGCTACTTCCCACGGAAGTAGCCTAGCCTAGTTTTATTAATAAAACTGCATGTGATATTAGGTTATCTTGGCAGATTAGAAAATCATGATCCCATAGGCATCCAGCAATTGAGCGAAACTAAACAAGTAAACTAAGGGGGGTGAGGGGGCTCTTTTTTCCAAGCTTTGTTTGAGGGCAGGCCCACTTAGTTACTTAGTTTGCGGCTCAAAAGGAAAGAAAATAAGTAAATATCTTCTAATAAATCAAAGGCTCTGTTCCTATCACCGTTGTATTTGTCTTAATATAGAATTGTACAAAATGTTGACCATGAACAGAAACAAGCAGGTAGAGAGAGTAAACTGAAAGACTACACGTGTCTGTGTCCTCCCAAGGAGAGGGAAGAGAAAAAGTCCAGGCTGTATACATTTCCAACACAATTTTTCTACTGTAACACTGGTTTAAACCACAGGGTGGCGTCCAGACAAACTGATGAGTGAATTTTACCTCTAATAGGACAAAGGTGGTGTAGGGACTGCGTATTACTGCGGACAGTAATATTCAATTACACAAGTCTCACTAGCTGGCCTTTAGCCAACACTGACCAAATTACCATAATAATAAAAATCAGCGATTATGGAAATGATACACTGTAGACACTAGTGATGTTCAGGAGCTAAAGTATACTTATAAAACATGATGGGTAGGTATTATTGCTGTGATATTTACAAAGGCCTGGGAAGTGGGAATATAATGCTTTGGGACAATTGATTTTTAGGAGTAAGAGCTTTGCTGGAAAGCTAGCGATGGAGAAACAGAGAGAGTTTCTATGGCTTTCTACGGCTGTTTTAAACCCCAATCATTAGTGAGTCTATTAAATCCACAAATGACCACTCCTGTTTGATAGTATAACCCTTGTGCGATTACATATGTCAAAATATCTTGCTTGTAGCCCTACCAGACGTGTTATCAGAGGTCATCAGTGCTTACAGAGATCATAAGTAGGCAGACTGGTGGCAATATGACACAATTTGTTTGTCCCAGTGTTACGCTGGGTCATCATTACAAATCCAATAAAAGTCAGACTGTATGAGATCATGTGGATAATTACTGTCATGTCATGTCTCTCTCTCTCTCTCTCTCTCTCTCTCTGTTCTGTCAGTTCTGTGTGCTTTATTTCCCTGCTACAGGTCAACCCCCTCATCCCACCATAAAAATTTTCATGAGGTAATATGTCCACAGCAAGCCAATTCACTTTGACATTAAAAACAGAAGATATTTCGCACACTTCTTCAGGTGTGCAGTTTGTTTTAATCGGTATTTGTGGTTTATTTCAAGGGAACTGTAAAGAACAGACAGGTGTTTGTAACTTGGCTGATTAGATCACCTCTCAGGTTCAAGATTTCTAATGCATAAATTACCTCAAACACGTGATAAATGTTTAATTGTTATTTTGGTAGTGTAAAGTCCCTGTACACAAACCCACAAAATTTGTATTTTGATGAGTAGACCTTTTTTAACTGTCTAGAACTCTGCTTGATCTCCCTGACTCTTGCACTTGTTATTAGAATGGGACTACTGACACCTTCTTTGTGATTGGCCCATACAGTATATACATACAGTATAATACAGATAACCTGCATTTGCCCGATGACAATCCAGCAAAAAGCAGTATTTAGGTTCTGATTCAGGTTCAGGTAATGTTTGTGCATTGTGTATATGTGTCTGCGTGGAGTTTTTAGTCACTTTTTCCAAGTGAAAATATATATAATTTTCAAGAAGCGGAACGGAACAACAGTTCTTTTTTTCTTTTCTTTTTCTTTTTTTTCAGATACTTTCATTTTAAATGGAGGAAACATCTACCAGCCTGGCAACAGGCCTATTTATTTATTCATTTGTTGTGTTCTTCAATGTGTGGTTTGCAAGAATATAAAAAAATAAATTAATGTCATCCCAATACAGGTTTTAATACACTGCTGAAAAAAATTTATGGAACACTGAAATCACACATCGGGTCTCAATGAACGAAATATATTAAAGATCAAAATCTTTACTGTACATTGTGTAATTAGTTTAGAAGAAAAATGACGTAACTATGGTCAATGGAAACCAAAATCAACAACCAATTGTGGGTGGCTCCTGATGAGACGGTGGATGGTATCCTGGGGGATCTCCTCCCAGACCTGGATCAGGGCATCAGTGAGCTCCTGGACAGTCTGTGGCGCTACTTGGAGGCTTCGAATGCGGCAATAAATAACGTCCCTTAGGTTCTCAATTGGATTCAGGTCTGAGAAATGTGAGGGCCAGTCAATGGCAGCAATGCCTTCATCATCCAGGAGCTGCCTACACACTCTGGCTACATGAGACCGGGCATTGTCCTGTACCAGGAGGACCCCGGGCCCACTGCACCAGCTTAAGGTCTGACGATGGGTCTGAGGATTTCCTCCCGGTACCAAACAGCAGTCAGGGTACCGTTGGCTAGCACGTGTAGGTCAGGAAGGATAAAGCTTCCGGCTTGACATTGCCTCTCCAGTGCTGTCACTTTCATTTGCACCAAAACAGGTGTCATTGATTCACAATCGTTTATGCTTCCTAACTGGACAGATTGATATTCTTGAGGTTTAATTGACTTTTTGTTGTACTGTGATGGTTACGTGTTCCATAAATTTTTTTAGCAGTATATTATCAAGTCAATATAGTGTTTGTTTAATTTAAAGGTACACGCCACGATTTCTGTCCGGTATTCACCCTCAACCACTTTGAAAATAACGTTGTTGTTTTGGTTTGAAACTCCAACAGTGCATGCCCCTCCTGCCCCTCAGTGCACTCGCACTACTCTTTACTCAATGCAATGACTTCCCTTACAAAGGAAAATCAGTGTTCTTGGTCCCTAGGACTTGGGAAATATACTGTTTCCTATCATATTAAATAAGGCCATAGTCAAAAAAACATAATCTTTCTCTCCAGACTGGGATGGTATTTTAAAATCTTTGATCAGTTGTTAAAATGATTTTCTGGCCCCAAGTGTGCAGTACAATGTTCTTGACTCCTGCATGGAACCCACAGGGCCTTGGGTTCATGCGAACCACAAAATGAACTTGCTATAAGTAGTAGGAGCATAAATAAGATATGGCAGTCATATGTTTAGCTTCTCCTGAGTAATTTGCCCCACATCCGCCAGCCACGGCACCACGATTCCTGTTATTTTCTCAGAGGGTTTGATGATTTTTGGAACCATGCTGCAGTAGTCTGCGTGCTTGAAGCAAAGCCACAACAGATCTGGAAGGACAGTTGTAGGCCATACATGTTATTCAATATAAGCTAAAGTATGTTGAATTAACTTATTTATCCTTGTAAAATGTATATTGAACTTGAAATGTCCTGGGTATGATATGATAGTTTGCATTGAATTCAGGAAAGAGGCATGGTATGACAGATTTGAATTGATCTGTAAGGCCTGCATTTATACCACACAGTCTTCATGGCCAGACATGTAGCCTAATCTATATTTGCTAAACATTAACTTTGAAAAATTAGTATGCTTAGCTTTACTAAATGCTAAGTCTAAAAGTCTAGAAAGTAGTAATTTGTCCACCATCTATAATCAACCCCCGTGTCTTCATCTCACCACAAGTCTACTTTAACTGTTTAATCGTCCTGTTTAACTGGCCTAACTGGGCAGTTTGGGTGCTGAGAGCTCTTGTCTTGACAACCATTTTTCACTTGACTGAAGTTGCAAATTAAGTCTACCACAGCTAAATTACAATTCAGTTTAACTTAAAGAGATGGAGTTTTTTTTATTGTCTCATTTATTTGACGTGGAAAGTTAGTTACGAACGTATTCTTCATACAATAATCTGGGGTACTCTTAAAAAAAGACTGCCTTCCAGATTTAAGTCTTTAGAAAACACTACGAATAGTGGAATGTGTTCTTGGTAAACCTGAGTCATAGATTGAAACCTGCATTGCAGGTAAATTCTACTACACTCCGAGTAGGCTTACTGTCTACAGCTAGGCCTTCCTTATACATAACCCTACAGTGTGTGATTCAGTTTTGCAATAGCAGGAATGGGGAATTGTTTTGGGGGCAAGGAAGAAAGTCTAGATTCCCGGGTCGCAGGTTATGTTAGGTAGATACACACACCTTGAAACCTCCCCTCCAATAGGTGTCACTACAGTAAGGCGTCCCCCCGCCCCCTCCATGCCTTCTCCTCCCTGTGGACAAAACCCTCCGAAAAAGGTTAAACGTTTTTGAAGGTTTTATTGTTTTGTTGGAGCCGATCCACATCACGAGAAGACGGGTATCAACAACTCGTGGATCTGCGTGAGTCACGAACAGCTGCCAACACAACGTCCTCCATCGTACCGGCGCCCTCGCCCTGCCGGGGGACAAACTGCGAACGGGGAAATGCCGCATTTACGGACGTGAACTCTCTATTAAAGTTGTATTGGTTTAGGGCGCTCGTGAAATGTACCGAGGAAGCTCGCTCAAGGTCAATATTCGTAAAACGTCTTTTGTCGATGGTCGGAAGAGATGCCCGATGTGTCCTCTGGCTTGTCCGCATCAACAGTCATCACCTATCCGAGAAGAGGACATTTCTTGGTAGAGAGATTCAATGACCAGATCTGGGAATATCACAATTAATCATATGTTCTTAGAGAAACCGGCTAGAAACTAAACGTTGCATACACATTTTGTGTATGCAACGTTTACTGGCGTGCGTTTCCTGCTTCGCATAAACCGCACGTCTGTGCGACAGGGACATAGCAAGAATCAACAAAAAGCCAACCTTCCTAAGGTTTTCATAATGGGGGTGTTTGTTTAAGAGCAACCGTTTGCCTGATCTTAGACAGGGATGTCTGGAGAATGGACATGTAGGTAACTTTATCGCACCGTAACAACATAGAGCAACACACCTTCCTTGAACTTGCTAGGGGTTTCCACGCATGTACAAACCTGTCGTTATTTTTTGCAAGGCACATTGGCATTTCCCTACCACGTTTAACACGATGCCTTCGGGGGCATCCTCACACAGGAGTCTACCGGAGTGTGGACTGATGCTAGTGGCTGTACTGGTGTTACTGGAGGGAACTGTGTTGCATCTGGGTGCTGCCAGCTCCCCGGGTGATAGACACACGGAACATCCCGAAAAACACGGAGAAGTAGAACAAAGACAAAACTTCACCAAGAAGCTGTTCCCTGTCCTTGAAGTAGATTACCATCACGTGCAGACCCCCTTTGAGATATCGTTATGGGTTCTGCTGGCTTCCCTAATGAAATTAGGTGAGTAGATACCAGGAAATGGGGTGTGTTTAGGTTTGAAGTACTGCTGTTGTGTTAAGGCTGTGTAAGGTTCACAACCTTACACTAACTTACACAATCATTCCAAGTTGTGTAAGGTGGCTTACATATGCAGTCAACAACATCAATACTGGAATGGTCATTGCAACCATTTAGCCCTTTTTTCTATGTTGTATGTAACTATAATGTAACTATATTCTGTTGGGGGTGGGATTTGAACCCTCTGTAAGTGTTTCCCACTCTGATAAATGGGGTTTATCCATTCAGTCAGTCTGGTGTTGGGCAGATCACTGAGGTAACCTATTGATAAATTGAAGTGTATCATGGTTAAAGTGCATATTAGAACCAGTCACTATGGGTTGGCTGACAGTCGGGCCAGAAATGATTCGGTTGATTTGGTGTACTCTTTAGGTTACCCAAAGTGCTGGGCATGCATTAAATTGTTCCATCTATCAGCTGTGTTTGGGGAGGTTGGTTTCCCAGCCATGTGCTTACTCCTTGGAATTTGACTAAGCATGTTTTGACATTGCAGCCTGCATAGTTGGGGATATTGGCAAAGTTTCAAACTTTCATCACAGTTATCTTTGATTTGCAAGATGTTGTGGGTGTTGGAGGCAGATTTCACGCACCAACGCACAATAACAGAAATAATATTAATGAAACAGCTGGCAACTGAAGCAAAATCCCAATTAGAGCCCTTGTTATGACATCTTACTTTCATCCAAAAAAGCCAAGCTAATGCACTTGGTAGTACAAGCTAGACACTTGTACTGTAGTTAAGCGTTTGTTGATTATTCTTATGCCAAGGATAAACTAAGTACAGTCTTTGTCTTTAGTACAGTCTTATTGTCTTCATATGGGGGGAAAAATGAGAATGAAGTCTTGGTGATTCTGAGATGGCTATCAAGTCACCACTTCCATGGACGACTCACCTACACTCCCAACTTCTCCCCCTCCCATCCCATCTCCACCCAAAAGTTTGAGTCTTTCAAAATTATGTATTTGACGGAGACGAACCTAACCAATCTGTTTGAAAACGCCTTTAATTCTATCTTCTCATCTCATCTCATTCATTCTTCATTTTTGCACTGTAGTGTTGCTAAAGTAAAAGCAAAGCACATCCTGTTAAAAAGAACAAACATTCCTGTTATTATACAGTACAGCAGTATACGTATACTGTATACGGCAGTGCTTATCAAGCACAGAAAGTAGGAAAACCGCAGTATAATCTACTAGGAACCACTAGGTGGTTGTTAAGGGGGTAAAGGATTGCCAACTCTCAGACGCATGCACATGACACAGGTTGCTGTCCTTCCATATTATCCTCTCCTCCGTATCTCAGCAGTGCTGTTCCCTCAGCCCTGCTGGCCACTCCTTTTTGCCCCTTAGCTTCTGGCCCCTCCCTCAGTGTTGTGTGCTGGCAGCGTGTCCTCTGCTTTCCTCTGCCGAGTGCCAGCAGCTTGTCAGGTCCCTGTGACATCATCAGCCTGGGTGAATGCTGGCTCAACCCCTACGTAGGGTGGGGTTGAAACTCCCAAGAGTGCATGCCCCCCCCCCCCCCTGACAATTTAATTTCAAGATATATTTTACATTTTTGATAATAAATTAAAATATACCTTGAATTAAAAAACAACATGAGTAACATGAGAACTCATTCTACCACTAGAGAGAGAGAGATCAGCTTTGTAGGCATTGTGAGATAGAATGGAAGTGAATTGCTGATGAATACAACTGTGAGTTGCTGGTCCAGCGCCTAGCGTGAATGAGGGATTAATTTATGGTCTGTGGGCGGATTTAATATTAATGTAAGGAAGCTATCGAGTGAAGGGTTTAACAATAGCTCAGAAGCGCCTTAGACGACACAGGGATGTCACTGGCAGTAGATGGTGGTGACCTTCATGTTCATTTGAAGACCGCTGCAAATGGCCTGCTTGACTCTGCCACAGTGTCTCATTCATGCTTATGGATCCAGGACCTTACAAGACCATATACAAATCCACAGCACACATCCATTTCTCTTTTTAAAGCAGCACTGTCTGCGATCACTCCGTGGGCCATTTTTCCAAGACTGCTCTTTCCTAATCGCAAAGAGTTCTCTGAAATAGATCTACAGTGAAAAAGCACTTCATATGAGTCGGTATGGCTAGAATATGGCAAATATGTGCTCAATGGTCTATAATGTAGATAAAATTTAAAATAACCTATAAATATTGTCTGTAATTAAGACTATAACCAAATTTCCTACGTACAACACAAATGACCTTTTTATAAGGTAATCTCAGTTAGTTTAGCTATGATTGCGCAGTGGAAAGGTGTGTTTGAAGGGAACTGGGAAGAAAGCATTTTATCTGAATCTATCTGTAAGACCCTTTTTCTTTTCTCCGATGTAATAATTACCATTAGGGTTGCCAGGCAAACCTAAAATGTATTCATCATGTCATATAAGATATTCCATTGTGTTATGTGTTAATGAAACTAACCTATTCCACCTTTTAGGTGCAAACCTGCTTTTATCTAGTCTAATATTTGGTCAACTGGCAGCTGGCCTGCACAATAAGAGAGGGAGCACCACATTGACACCCTCTTTTCTTTCACTTTAATTTCGGCAACTAAAATAGGCCTAATTGAATACATGTTGGATACTTTGGCAAGATCCATAACATTTAATATGTATGGTGTATATCCAAGACATGCTGTATGTGTTATTGTTTGAGTATTTCATGAATATCAGGTTGACTGAAGACTGTAATTTATTTGCTGAGTTACATGGAAGTTACTGTTTTCTGTTTGTATGTCCATCAGCTACGTTCTTGTTAAACTCGGGTAACTACAGCAATGTGTCAACTGACATCTATTATTGATATAGACAGGCCATGCTAGGCTTACGTTGATTCAGGGTAACACATAGACAGGGTTTTTCCCAACTATCTCTGGTCAAGAGTACAAAACCAGCTTGTGGCACAGTCCTTCCACATCCTAAAAAAATTGTCTTTATATAGGCCTATAACTCGCAGGCTCTTTCATTTTGAGCTCATAATAATAATTACATGATTCACATGCAAACGATTCGATTCAATCCAATTCGATATCGATCCAATAGAAATGAGATATCAAATACTATATAGAAGGTTTCCACATTTCACGGAATCCAAAGTGGTTCCACACATCAGCTCTCATGTGGGAAGGCAATAGAGATTGCATTAGCCATGGTGGACACAGAGGTCACATCGCAGTAAAAGAACATGTAACAGGTTTGCTTCTATGCGTTCACAGGTTGTCAAAGTGAGAGAGCAACATCTCGGGGGGGCTAGAAATTCCCTTTTAATATGACAGCCCATCTATTTAATTCTCTGGCTGTTTAAGCATTGCGGTTTATTTGTGGCTGGCCAAGTGTTACCATTACTAAAGGTCCATTACCTTCAGATCAAAACAAATTTATTCAAAACATTTATTCTGCTCGATTGTTTGCCCAGCAAATTGTTAACAAAAAAACAGGCCACTCCTTACAAACCCTGCTCTATTGACAGTAAACATACTCAAGAAGGCTTGTGATTGATAACTGACTCACTAAGCAACTTGGACCTCACCTCATTCATAACCTTTTCAGTAATGTTATTTTAAAAGGAAATAACTGTATATATACTGTATAGTGTGTAAACATAGAACTCTGAGGATCACCAATACAAACATTTTTGTTTTGACACTAGACAACATTTCATGTGGGTCATAGGGCATAATAGGCAACCCTTGCAGCAATGATGTAGTTGAGGCAGAAACGCATATTCCCATGAGTCACAATGCAGTCAGTAGTTACAAGAGTTTGGCTAGCCCTACTGTAGCCACAATAGTCATACAGTAATAATGTTGTAATGACTGGAGAGATCATAAACCACCACACCACATATTGCACACTATAATATTTAGTATGTGATATGATCATGTTTCCTTTTCATAAAATAATATCTGCAATAGATTTACTCAAAATTCCACAGAATGTGACATGGGCACACACAGTACCTATTTAGATTCATAGCCATTTATGTGGCCGTGTAGCATAAATGAGTAGCTTAAACATGCAGTAAAATATAAACAATAAAGATAACTGAAATGCAATTGTAACTAGTGAAAATTATATTCATACTAGTTAACAATTATATTTGAGATATCTACAATTCCTTTTATAAATGGTCAGAATTGAGTTGTAGATAAAAATGGAATTTCCACTAGTCAAAATGTAGATATCTTCATTACATATCTGAAATGAATATGGTAATTTGGGCTCCAGATTCAAAATGAATATGGTAATTTTGGTGACATATTCATAACTCATATGGTAATTTGGTTGACATACTCAAAATTTATATGGTAATTTGGGCGACAATGACAAGTGAAAATGAAGGGAGAAGTAATGTCTAATACTGAGACAGCAGTTTATATGCCCGTTCAATGGCAAAACATGTCCTTTTGGATATTGATAATCACTTGCTCCATGTTTAACTTCTTCTCCGCCGAAACAAATTTATGGCACCAGTGTTGCCAACGGAATGCATTTGTTGAATATTCATGAGGTAGACAGTCTGTTTAAAAGTCAGCCAATGGCTTTGTGGTGCTTCCATGATATGACGACCACATATCCGAAATGGTTTGCTGATATGTCGAACATATCGGAAATGCAAGTGTTGATATCTAAAATGGGAAATTTAACAATTCTTTTTCAAAATGTGGAAATTCAATTGTAGATATATGTAATCGTTATTCTTACTAGGGAATAAGGAATAACTGATATCTATAATTTAATTTAAAGATATCTGTAAATCAGTTTTGACTAGTCGAAATTTAATTTCTACATGTCAAAATATATTTGTGACATGTCAAAATTTTTTACAGATATTTTAAATTAACATTGTAACTAGTAAGAATTACATTTTGACATGTCGAAATATATGAATTCTGTTCCACAGCCATCAAAATGTTTGGGTGTTGGTCAGTCATTTAATTTCTGACTCACTTTCATATTGTTAATTAGCTACATAAACAAGCTACTAAAAATGTTTTCTTCTTTAATTTTAATGCATTATTTGCCCTTGGGTTGCTTTCTTTGAGTAATGGGACAATTTCCAGTATGGAGATGCTAATTTGTAGCTGGCGCCAGTCAAATTACTATCTTCACTGACTACTAAACTAGTAGTCAATAGAGATTTGCTAACGCCCACATTCTTGACGCTTTTTAGCATCAATATATATAGCATGAATTTTGTGCAGTCTCCACACATTACTGCAGTTAGTAACAGAGGTGTGCAGGAGTCTTATTAGTCAGGTTGTGGTGTGAACAGCTAATCGACTAATCAGTGATTAGCTGTTAATCAACCTAAGCTTATTTGTAGTAAGCATTCAAAAATTAAGGAATGAGTGAATATTAAAACATTATAAATAAATGTACACAAAATGTATTCCAACTTATCCAATTGTATTAATTAATGGAAATGGAACAAAACAATTAACACTGAGCCAAGTAGGGTCTCTGACCAGAGACCACCCTCTGAAGTGGTCAGTCCCAGCCAAGGGATCACATGACGTTTGTGCATCTAGCCTAGCCTATTTCTGCAGTTATTGTACATGGATGGCAAAATCTGCATGCGAGTGCCAAGCAGATTCATAGCCAGAGAGAAACTAGGAGACTACAAACTAAGTACTCCCGTTGGACTTGTACAAAGTAAAAGGCTCTTTTTAATACTGGATGTTTTCAGACCCGTTCAATGTTGATAAGTGTGTTGATACGGTTTTCACACTGAGTGTTTGGATAGGGTCACAATAGATTGGGAGAGGGCTCCCTGTCAATGAGCAGTGATTCTCCTCCTGGATGGACAGAGTGCACAGTCTTCACTTGTCTTCCTGGACACCCATGAATGGTAATGGATCATTTAGCATTCAGGGCCTAAATCAGATTCTCTGCTCGAGGCAGATGATTTATGTTGTCCATCCAAATCCCATTTTTGAAAGTATTATTTGTCCTCTAAAAATGTTTTTTTTTTTTTTTGCAGAGGCTTGGTTTAAAAAATATAGTGGTTGTATCCTTTTTAGTAAAGAAAATTATTGATTTATTGATTGAGTACAAATTCCTTGAAGTCTGATTCAAAGAAAGTGCCCTGCCTTTTTCTTTATCTTTGTTGGTTCAGATTCTTTCACATTAAAACATCTGTGTGTGTGTTTAAAGTCAGAGATTTTCTACGAAAGACTGACTCCATGGTGTGCTATGTGTTGTTTGACAGGGTAGTCTTAAAGTTTTATGCAGTGCATGCTTTTCATAGAGCTGAGTGACAAATTAATGTTGACCCATCAGGATAGGGCAATTATTCCTAACTTCCGACCCTTAGCAACTACCATTCAGCATTCATATTTATGAATAGTCGCTCAAAATTCACAAAATGTAGTGCTCTGGAGGAAGTTTAATAGAAGCCACTGCTTTTCAACAAAAGGCCGCATTCGGGAAGTTTTAAAACGTTACTCAAACGTTACACAAACGTTGTAAAACGGTGTAAACGTTAACTTTACGTTCAATGAACGTAAACGGCAGTGGACTGAACAGATTACCAAACAGGGAGTTGGGCTGTGGGTTGAACAACAAAAATTTGCTATTGGTATTAAACAGTGATGATGACAAATAATCAATACTGAACAATAATTTGCTATTGGTATTAAACAGTGATGATGACAAATAATCAATACTCAACAACAATTTGCTATTGGTATTAAACAGTGATGATGACAAATACTTACACTAATGTATCAAACACCCTAACAGGTTTCAGCTTCACTTTAAATACACGTCATTGAGCAACACTTGCCACGGCCATTAAACGCAGCCAACATATTTGAAAGTAGTTCAAGAACGTTGCAAATGTTTCAGAGGAAACAGGCCTTTTACACCCAAAGTGTTGTGTGGGCGTTTCCACCAGTCCTTGGCTGAATTCTATCCTATCCATTAAATTGGGCAATAATTGGCTTACTGCGGTGTGTTACACTGAATAGAATTATTTGGTGGATTGCAGTCTGCTTGCATAAGTACAGGTGTACTCATAAATTGTTGGACTGTTATCACTCTGTGACAATGTTTACAGAGATGAGGTGAACATGTTGGTGATAATTTAGCATCAATTTGAAATTCTGCAAGAAACTGCTGTTAGCCTACCTAGCTAATTAGCCACTGTAGTGTTGTTGGCGGGGATTGTTTCCTGATAAAGTTCTAAAGAGAGCTTGCAGCCTCTAACACACAGTTCAGGCTTCCTAAGAAGTGAATACAGTGGTTCCCTCATGAACATGAACACAGAGAAGGCTCAAATAAAGTTTTGTATTGACTGCTGTATTGTGCACTTTTGCTAGTGCGCTGAAACACTAGAATAGTGTTGTCCCCTAGCTGCACAAAAAACATCCTGCTGGTCAACTACTTGCACGGGTTTAGGATACTGTCAGGCCAATGCTTCACAAAATATGGCTCAATACCACCTACTTCAGGCCAACAATTATATTATTTCTTCGCCAATAGTGTAATTTATTATTATAAATGAATATTAAATGGAATAAATTCATATTAAATGGAACTGCTCTCTTTGTAAGCTTTCGCTGGAGTATTATACCAGGGCCCGTATTCACAAAGCATCTTAATGCTAAAAGTTCGTCACGATTGGCGCGCACAGGCCCAAACAACACATAGCACGCCCCGTGCCTCCCGTCCTGGCTGCGCACCTGCGGTGGATTAGCCCCACACAGGTGCGCCTCCTTAGTTATTATGAGCACTAGGTGTTGGTCATTGTTCCTGCCAAATCACAAACAATCCTAAAAGGGTCAATGCTCCCTTCCCCATTATGCTGGTGTCTGAGTGCCCAAGGAGACTGTACACCACTGAGGCAATAGGCTATAGAGCCTTGGGTGCTTGGCCTCTTCTCAATAAGTGCAATAAATATTTCCAATTATAGATTACATGTTAATATAATCTGCGGTGACATGTATAGCAAGGTTCCTTTATGTATAAATACATTTTTGTATATGCTAAATACATTGAATGATGGAGAATAAAACATTGTGGTCTAGTGTGGTTTTTGATTGGCCTAATGTCCTATTCCGGTTCTAGAACCCTCTGCCAGTGTGGGCAGGCAGAGATGTTAG
>JAOEHI010023896.1:0-26655 GCA_025447815.1 Percopsis transmontana
TTAAAGCAATTATAACTGGAATAAACCAAATTAAAAACCCGGGTGTCCTGGTGCCCCCCCCCCCCCCCCCCCCCACAGAGGGCGTCAGACATGACGGAAGTGGAGCCTGTTCTGGACTTTGCCTCGTCGGGCCGCTCGGGGAGAAGGAACGCCCTGCCGGACATCTTGGGCTCTCCAGCAGGGGTCAACCCCACCGACCTGCCGCTCAAACTGGCGGAGCTCTCCCTCAAAGGTAGGCTGGGAGAACTGGTTTCCTTTACATTACACCAAATGATTGCTCAGGTGCATGTCTGGATCCTGGTCTCTAAGGGGGCACTAGGGAGTGTTTTCCTGCACTGGTATTAGATTAGTTTACATTTATGTCATTTACCTGACGCTTTTATCCAAAGCGATTTACAAGGGAGCAGGCAGGGGTTGGGAATCTTGCTTAAGGATGCTTACAGGTAGGCCAACTCTGGATTTTGAACTCATGACGTTCCAGCTGGGAGTCGAAAACCCAGACCGCTATCCTGCCCCACAACTAGTGTTCTTTACACTACACCAAAGTATTCCAAAGGTGCATGTCTGGATCTGGTCTCTAGGGGGCACTAGGAAGCGTTTTCCTAGACTGGGATTACATTAGATTAGATTAGATACAAATATCCCAAATAAAGGAAGCCGAATAAAGGAAGCCGAATAAAGGAAAGCACTAGCATATCAGTAAATATTAACTGCTGGTCCCGTCCTTCAAATCATTTCGATTCCAATGCTGAAACCTGTTTCTTATACCCAGAAAAACCTAATGCATTTTGAAATTAGCATAATGACGAATTGTCGTGTTAACAGTGATTCATGGTTCCCTCGCTGTCATTAGGATGACTGAATCACTTTTATACAACAAAATGCATCCCACACTAAAAGGGTGTATTATGTCTTGACGAATTTAACTAAATGTCTTGGAATTGCTGGTGTGTGTGTGTGTGTGTGTGTGTGTGTGTGTGTGTGTGTGTGTGTGTGCAGATGGCCCGGGAGGAGCCCAGTCCCCCACTTCGGAGGAGCCCCAGGCTCCGCCGGAGAGCTCCGAGGGGGGTGAGGGATCATAGGGACTTCTGTATTCACTTCACGGCAGACGTGCAGAGATAACGTGAGAGAGAGAGAGAAGGGGGCGATGATGGTTACAGACAGAGAGCCGTCGGTATGAGGGGGGTGCTCACACTGTTTGCACAGCGGCTTGACTGCTCGGCCACGACACAGAGGCGGCGATGGACACACTCGTGAGAGAGACTTGGAGCAAAAGAGCTTGGGACTGTTTCACACTCGACAGTATTGAGGGGGGAGGGGGAAAGACTTTGTGAATTAACTACTGCGTGTGTGGTGTGTGTGTATGTGTGTGTGAGCGTGTGTGTGTGTGTGGGTGGGTAGAGCGGTCGCCTGAATACCCACCCCTTTGAGCCAAACATAAAATAATATGGTAAGTTGTATTCTGTACACTACTATTTTTGTATGAGCTGGAACTGTTAATAGTCAGCAATGCAAATATGACATGTCAAACTGTAACCTGTACTATGTGCTTAATTTTCTGCTAGTCACTTTCCTGGTAAATTGTCTGATGTTACTCCTGACAGCGGTGGGAAAAGATAGATTACCAGTTGCCTGTAATGGGTCTAGTCTTTCTGGTGGAGCCATTGTTATAGAATGGTACATGTGATATCTGAAGCAAAAAAAAATAAAAAAGGGAAAACAGGGAAAACTTCCCCTTTGATGTCACACACCTGTAGTCTTACAGCCTGTGTTTTGATGGGGGGCTGTCTGGTAGCCTACATTTGGGACTGTAAACGGATTGGAAGCTTTGGTCTCTCAACCGACATTCATCTTCTGAGGGAATCTCTCTGGGCAGCTGTTAAGACGACAATACAAAGGAAGGTAGTGTCCATGACATTCTGGAGGAACACACACTGTCACACTGCCAGCCAGTCTCAGCATTACAATGCTGAGAAAGCTTAAAGTTAACCCTTCATAAGGCTTTACACTTTCCACACATCTTAAAATGTGCCTAGGGGCAGTTTACAACTGAAAACCTGTATCGTTTCATACATGTGTTCAAAGTACTGTTAATTAACCTGCAGCTGTATTGATAATTGTCAACAATTCTAATTTAAATTTACTTTTAATCTGAAAGATTTTTGACCAGCTTTAAACAGCGATAAATACATGTGTGTATTCTAGTCTAATCAGATTCACATTTGGTATACACAACAATCACAGCTTCAGCAGTATTCAGCAGCGAGCGGCTCTTTCCATATGCTTCTTAATGTCAGTAACATATGCCCACCGACTGGGTCTCGGATGAGACAGCGAGGCTCCACAATGTGTTTCAAGCGCTGAAGATGGCAAAGCGCCTGCCTTCTGCCTCTCCGCACTCTGCAAGAACTGTTCGCACTCATCAACACAATACCAGAGCTGTGGAGGCATGAGAGAGAGAGAGTTGGATAGAAATATAGTTACATGGGATACAGTCAATCTAGATCATGTCAGCCACTCAAGTCACTGTTGCTGTACAGTATATTGTATTATTATACATGCTATTGTATAATTGACCCAAATTTATATACACACAAAGAGATGAGCCTGTTCTGTAATTATCTCTATTTAAGCTGTTTTGGCAGTGGCTGTGTCTGTATGTGATCGTGTTACACAAAGGCAACAAGGGAGGCCTGGGTCTACTGCAGCCATTCCTCTGTTTGTCAATATATTGTACTAATGCTGACGAGATACTGTTGCTGTTCTATCTCAAGGTAATCAACATGTCGGTTGTAAGTGTCTTGATCTCTAAGTGGTGCGTACTGTATTTTTAACAAGCTGGACTGAATCCTACATGTTGATTCTCTCTGGTGGTGGAAAAATGCCATAATAAACCCTTATGTTTAACTTTACAAAAGGAAAAAAACTACTGTGTGTTCATCTCTTTACCAGTGCTTTTTAAACGTTGGGTTCACTTACATCTTATTTAGAAATTTAGCAGCACCATTGATGTACATGTATTTGCTGCATTCATTCGCTACTGATTTCACCTAAGATTTCAAATCCGTTTGAGAGGTATATACAGTACAGTATTTCTTCAGTTTACCAAAACCCAAGCATTTCTAGATATATAAAGAAACTGACACTCACGGTTGACTTTTCTCCACCTCCTCTCTGAACTAGCCTAGCTAATAGCTATTACTGTTGCTTGCCAAAACAGTCACACTAATATTTAGAAAAAACGAATCACAATAGCATGCTTGCCATAGCAAGGATACTAATAATAATATGATGAACAAAATTATCGTAGTTGCTATGGCAACTTAATTGTTTATTGTTGTTTTGTATTGTTGTTTATTGTATATTATTATACGACAAATAGCAGTGCAATTGTCAATCACACTAAATAATTCACCAATTAATGGATGTTTTTGACATGACATAAATTACATTGTCATCTCGAGATAATTTTTAAGGCTTCTAATAGAATGATAATTATAACGATGAAATCACATCATCATTTACAGTAAATCTTTTGTGGTCATTTAGTAGATCATTTTCAAATATCAGTACATTCTAGAATAGTGAGAGTGCTTGTTTTGTGTAATGTAGCAGTTTCCTGTAATAAGCACTAGGTGGAGGTATTTACTAATTTATTATGCACCTGACATCGTCTGAATTTCTTTATGTCTGGCACAAAGAAAACATCAAGAATGCGGCACTGAAGACACCAGTGATATTAATAACGTCATTAAATATACCAACATGGCGGTTCTATGTGCCAGCACCTTGCCTTCATTATGAAACCCAGACTTTCACAAGGAAACGCCCAATTTTGTCACAAAGACTTAAAATGGAAAATGACTTCATCCTCCAAAAAAAACAACAACAGCACATTTTGGTTAGATGGACCAGTAGCCTGGAAGCAGGCTACTGGTCTGGATGTGTGTTGCTGAAGAGGGGCTTAACATGTCTGTCAGGAATCATCAGAGTCATCGACAACGCTGGTTCTGGGGCTGTCTGGCAGGCTCTCAGCATGACTGAGTCCTGTGGGGGTCCCATGTGTCCAGAAGCTAGAGAGGCCCCAGCCACAATATCATCATACGCAATCACCTGACTGGTATCTAGCTGTAGGATCCATGTATTGGATTTATTTTGTTTATTTTTATTTTTACTCATGCACCTGGTTACGTCACCCAATTGATAGTGAAAATGCACATAAGGTGGCCCTTTCGTGTTTGTACAGGTGCTGCATGGCTGTGGAGGTCTTTTGACTATTCACCTATGTTTTTCTTCATCACTACCTGTGGTATTATGTTTGCACCACCGCATGGGAGCCCAAGGGACAATATACTGAACATCCACTGTAACGTAAAAGAAAAGGACAGTTGTGGAAGTGGATTTATCCACAAACACACAGCAAAGGTGGTTTAGTCATTACAGTATCGAATCCCTCTATTTGTCCATAGATTAGCTACATAATTAATATACCATACTGTATATTAGACAACAGATTTTTATTGCCCAAGCTGCAATTGGTACACCATCATTGGCTATTTAAACGGAGAGTAAAAACATATCCATAATGTTACTAATCGGAGACATTTTGATAAAGCTCCTCCTTCCATCTTGTTTCCCATTCCCACATATACAAGGTGGCTCGGTTGCTACGTAACCTGTTGCCAGGGTAACCTAGCCCTGAGAGAAGCTAGGCCGCCTCCGTCAGTATGAGTTGAGAGAGAAGTCGTGTTTAAAGCCTTGTCCTCATAGGTAGGTCATGGTGGGTGGGCAGCACAATAAGGCCTCAGCAGGCTCATATGCAAGTGCTAATGAGGTATTAGGAGCTAGTATAGACCACGAACCTGGGACCTACGGTTGTGTACAGTAACTGTTTATAAATACAGCAAGAATCCATATTCTTCTATCTGTATGGACCAGTAGAGGCCACAATCCACTCCCGGTCCACTTCCTGGCCAGGTCTGATACATCACCAAATGTGATGTATCTCTGTCTCTCTTCCTGTTTCTCTCACCCACACGGCCGGGCCAATGAATGACTGGCCGTCTATCTAGAGAAGACAGTGAGGGAGAGAGAGAGAGAGATAGAGACAGACAGAGAGAGAGACAGAGAGAGAGAGAGAAAATTGAAGAGAGAGAGAGAGAGAGAGAGGTAGGTCAGACTGTCTACGCCAGGCAGGCAGCTCAGGGGGTAGAATGGCGTCGAACTTGCCTGAGTAGTGTCTCACGTGGAACTCAACGTGCTGTCTTGAGCACAGCCTCCTGAGCCAGACCCGAAGAGAGGGAGGAAAGGGTGAGGGGAGAGAGAGCAGACAGAAATGATGGGTAAAGGAAGGATTTGGATATAGAGGGAAAGCAGGAGACTGTTTCTATTTCAAGTCACAGGTAATGGGCAATCCATATAGTGTGGATTTAGGAGCTACTGTCTTTATCCATCGGATGGATAATAACCATAACTCTCAGCCAGACTACTCAGTAATTAGCTGCTGACAAACTGACAGTTAGTGAGTCGGCCATTTTCACAGCAAATGCAGTTACATAAACAGGCTGTTGAGCGGTAGATGAATTAAGACGTATTTAAGTCAGTGTGACCAAAACATCATTCTCTCATTAGCTTAATCTTCTGGCACTGGATGTATGGGAGATACCACTATCGAAATATGACGGGGGGAAGGTGGGGTTGGGTCGGGTGGACATACTAAAAATCTGGTGATTTTAGGAATGTGGGTGTTTCATTACACAATATGTAAATATGGCTGTGTACGGGAATCACACCATATCACAGAGGCATCGGTCAAATATTTGCTGATTTTCTGAGAGATTTCGCTCCCCTTCTGTTTCCTTTTACTGGTTCCGAGCTTGGCAGTGACCTCATCTATTGTTCAGAGGATCACAAGACTGACTGAACGCTCTCCTCTCCACACGGACAGACGCACACAGACACACAGGCAGGCACCAACCCCGAAGACACGTGACATCACCCGACCGCCGGTGAGGTGGGGAATGGCAGCGTAAGCCTGGAATCACAGACAGGATGGCATAACTCCTCTCATCATAAGCTCTCTCCTTAGATGGCTCAACTAGACTAGGCTGCTGTTCCCCGAATTCTAGTGCCCTGCCTCTTCCTATTCATTTCCCATGGATCTGAGGCCAGTGTCCTGACATCCAACCTGGATTCTGTCTCCATCTCCATCCTAAATCACAGGTCTCTCTTAGCTATTTATGATAATTTCATTAGATTAAAAGGACCTCCTTATCCCTGAGCCCGACTATATCCAGCCTGGGAGTGGGTCTATTTAATTGGTTACGTTCAACTGGCCTCTCAGTCTCACTACTATTGTCCGTTTTTCATCAGAGCAACCTGACCTACAGAATAATAGGACAATGACTGCACTGTGAGTCAGACAAGTCAAAAGGAAATCCCAGAGATCTCTGTCCTGCTTCTGAAAAACCCACAGTGACCACAGCATATCTTTTTTCATTGCTGTTGTTGTCTGTCCAGCAGAAGTGATGAATGTTGCGGAGGGCTCTTAACCCTCAAGATAGGAAGAAACATATGTTTCTTCCTATAATAAGATCCACGGCAATATTTAGCATATTTATGTGATTACAAGACATGGGGGAACAAGGAAGAATGACGTGCCATAATGGTCACAGATGTCCCCTGGGATTGGAGTAATCTAAGCCACAATGGTTCCTTATTACCCATGGTTTTCGTACTGACACAACAAGTCAGGGTAACCGGAGCCCCTTTTTAATTTGATTTCATTCCATTTGTCAATCCGAAGGACTCCCAAAGCAGCTGGAACTCCAATATGTGCCCAAGGAGAATAATGATTCGGTGAAATTAGTGACTTGCTTGAAAGCCGCCAAAGTGCCCCCTATTCTCGAACCGCCAAAACAAAAAGAGATTAGCCCCGGATGGCAGACCTCTGGCCTGTCTCGGTGCATGTTGGTAATATTGGGACAACATCCCATCATCCAGACACAGGATTATGATTACCATCTGGTAGCCACATAAATAGATCAACCTAATCCAAAACTATGACATAGTAACTCTGCCACATAGCTTGCCTGCGCCCAGGCATTTCGTTTTTCATCTTTTGACCACGGCTCCCAACAGCCATCTGCACATTGCCACTGTATGTCCTCTTTGTCGCCCCTCCCCCACCCTCTCCTCCTCTTCATGTCTTTGTTTGTCTCCCTGGCTCTCTGCACGCCCCAGCCCTGACATCATGGTCCCTGCGGAGCTATGGGATGATAGCAAGCCTGGATTCTCAGCGAATTGTGGCTTGCCATGTATATTGCATTCACCCTCCCATCCGCCTCCCGGCTCTACCACGCTTGAAAACAAGCTCCCCCACGGGCCGAGTGCTCGTCTAACCGTAGGCTGTGCCGAGGACAACCCCCTCCCCAGGCAGCATCACAGGGCAGCGCTGATATTAAATATTCATAAATGCATATGTTAGCAAACATGATGATGTCCCCTTCTACTTTTTAGCTTCTTGTCTGACTAAATTTCTCTCCCTTCTGCACCAGAGCAGGGGGTTTGTTACACAGGACCTAAGCAAAACATTTTACATTGTTGTGAAAATATAAATATTCACGCGTGAAGAAAATACAAGTATACTTAGCGGTATCCCAACATGTTTGGTCTGTATTAAATAACATCGATAGCACGACAATCTTTTGCCATTTCAGTGTCATGGGAGAACTATGAACTGTGAAGAAATATTAATCTTAATAACCTTCTTATTCTTCCCACTGGGTTGAAGGCTAAAATGACATTAAATAGGCTGACTACTAAAAATGGCTGCATCTAGCACCAAGACAGAACTTTTCAGTGGAAAAAATAAATATGCTTGTGTTGTACTCGCTGGCCACCGGATCCTTACAACTGATATCGACCATGTCATTTCGTCGAGACGCTTGGCAGACATTTCTGATGACGATGGCAATGCAAACAAATGCCATTAGCTTTAGAATTGCTTCCATTCATTATTAATACAGTAATTTAAAAATCTGTCTCCTTTGTGACAGTCAGGCAGGGTTACCAAACTCACACAAAGACAGCCTCGGCTGGGTCAGGGCATGATTTGATTAGGGCTTGACACACCTGCATTGGGAGATATTAAGGATTGGACTACATTACAATGGACTTATTACAGTGTAACGGTAATAAGTCCCATATGATGGTCCTCATTAGAAAACGGACCAAAAACAGGACTACTATCTGGAGACTGAGGCCACAGTCGGAGGTCTGTGGATCAGAGAGGAACGGATAAGCTAATGTGACAGTGACAGGCCTTGGCCTCGCGCAGGGCGGCCAATGATCCCTGCACAGCCAGGGTTTTTGGTGATTAAAGAGAGAGATGCAGGGGGCGAAGGAGAGGACAGTTTGTGAAGAGATGTGTGCCTCTTGGTGAGGTTACATATAATCTTACAGTGTATATTGTTTGTTAATAAACTTTATTAATAAATGAACATTTAACATAAAGAATAAACTGTATAGTGTATACTACTAGCCAGCCAGGCAGCCATGCAAGAATTTATGTTTGTCACCTATTGTTATCCTAAGATCACAATTGCCCCCCTTGCTCTGAACTGACCAAAAATGAATGTCCAACATGCATGAGAACAGAAATCACACATGCATACACGCACACATATACTGTATATATCACACACAGACTCCCATTGACTTACACGTGCCTGGAGTGCCTAAATAAGTTGTGGGGGCAGGGATGCAGAAACCACTTCTCGATGGCATACAGCCTCCCAGCGACAAGAGCAGCTGAGCCGACTATTATGTAACACACAGTTACATAAAAGTTGTCATTGTACCTCAACATAACTGGCCTATAGATTTAGGCTCAGCGTTAGAGAAGAAGGTCTGCCTCGTCTTGCTAGCAAGACATAAAAACACGCTGTTGTTCTACTAAAATGGGGCTACATCACTTTTAGAAAATGTTTTTCAACACTTCACAAGCTTACAGTGAGATGAAATGTGAGCTTTTGTGACCTTTTTTGTACATCCTATTCTCGTCAACCTTTTCTGTATTTCTAAACAACATCCTCATTTACTATACATGCCAGTGGTCATTACATTTCATGTGTCTACGTTTGACGGCATCAGGTTAACAACCTGCACATGTGCCAACTTCCTGTCTGCTTCTAGCCTCATTGGGGGGAAATATGTCGCATTTCTATCAGAGCACTCGCAACGCAAACACACCAAGACCCCCCCTTCCATTCTGCTCGTCGGCAAGTGGATGCACAGTATTGGATCCCGCTCTGCCTCTGTGGACCGGGATCCAAAAAAAAAAAGGGCGCCGCTGTGTTTGTGCGGAGAGCGTGAGTGCGAGTGGGTCATGTTCCTAGCGACGGCATTTACTGCCTCGTCTTATGCTTCCTGTTGAGGCCCTGCTGAGCGCGTGTGTTTATGAGTATGTGTGTGTGCCTTTAAGGTTAGGGTTACCACCATTTCCTCAGTGTGATCTCTGTAGGAGACACAGAGAACAATAACAAGCCTCTGTTCTCCTCATGCCGTATAACATTAACAGCATGACCCCTAGCTGCTCAGAGTCGGATAACCTCCAGGTTATCTGTCCGAATGACAGAAACCTGCCCACTGTTGATATGTTATCCCTGGGACCTATGTTATGTGAACAAATCATGACAGCTTAAATCCCTTGTTAAAATGAATACTGGCAAAACTACAAAGGCTATAGAAAAAATACAAGCATTTTCAGTGTAGCTGTTGTGAAAGCCAGGGAATATTGTTTCTCTTTGTTGAGAAACTGACGTAGAACAAAAACAGCGTAGCACACAAATGATTCAACACTTGTTCAAATCCCACCATATGCCTCATTATTGAGCAGCACACACACACACACACACACCCACACACTTCTTAAATCTTAAATCCACCTTCTTAAATCTTAAATCCACTTTCACACGTGTCACATCTGCACATTTTGGCCAGGGGCTGCTGGTGGCCCATGGTACCCCTCCCATGCCGGCCCCGCCCTCCTCTCTCATTGGCCCGCCTTTTGTCCTGAGGGGTGCTGGTGGTCCAGTGAGCAGGGAAGCCACCATCTGCTGCCGTGCTCTCACAGATCTGCTCCACCAGCCCAATGACAGCACACAGTCAGGGCCACTGTCATACGCATGAATAGGAGAATCCCAATAGAGGTGAATGTGTCTGCTAATCAGAGAACACACACACACACACACAAACACACACACAGAGCAGGTGGTCGGTGGGAGGGTACTAAGTAATGGCCAAGTGATGTATGCTGGTAAGTATCAACGTTTAGCACTGAGCAGATCTGGCAGGCTAGATAGCGGTTTAAATGTGTGTGTATGTATGTGGGGCAGTTAGAGAGAACATCCTGACCTCTGACCTCTAGTCACACCAGGATTTTAAGCAACCTTATGGACATACTATTTACAGTATTCTATTAAACATCTTAGTTATATTACATTTCGTTTTGTCTATAATTTATACTGGATATAATACACTAGTGTCCACATGGGAATCAATACAGTTCTGTCTTGTTTATACCAAATGCAAGACTCCTCAGGTCATCTGGGACCGGTCTGTAAACTATGCAACAAATACTGTAGCGGGAATAAACTTCCATAAGATTTGAGACTTGCTCCACTGACTCAAAACGTTTATGTTCACCAGTGCTTTCTGCTAAACAGCAAACCTTGCACTTAGATTTTTTACATTTTGATTTGATTATTTATTTAAATGTTTGTTCTTACTCTTTTATTGTTTATTTTAAATGTCTTTTTATGCATTATTGATAAATCCTGTTTAATTCCTGTTTTAATGTGAAGCACACTGGGTCTGCCTCGTGTATGTGCTATATAACTAAAGTGCCTTGCCTTGCTTTGCTCAACATAGAATAGAATAGAGCAGAATACTAAATAATTGAACTGAACTTTCCCAACAATGTGGAATTTTGCATGTGGGTTCACATGGTATAGGTTCAACATAAACATAACAAGTCAATAATACAGTATAATACATTCAATAAACAACAATAGCCAGTGGTTGACAAGGTTACACACTCCATATTCCATTATTAATCAGAACAAGTCCGCATTCAAAAACAGCAGTTTACATGCACACTTATATTTCATTATTTGGATATATGAATATATATTATTGATGCATTTCAAACAATAGTAAAATATAATTTTTCATGTTAACATCGTAGACATGTAAGTGAGCGTTTCTGCTCTAAAAGTGCAGGGTGACTCTGGTATGAAGGAAAGTTGATAAAATAAGGCCAAATGTCCACAGGACTTGCAGTCTGGGAATCTGATAAAATCACCATTTGGTTTGCAGTGTGCAGTACACACTTTTTTACATTTCAATATGCCAGTGAAAGAGCTTTTGTAGAAAGAAATATTTGGCATGAATCTAAAAAGCCAGACATCAAAAGATTTCCACATGTCAACAGTAAAAATAGATCAAACCCCGGAAGTGTCAAATATTCTGCATAAACAAAAAATAGAGCTGTTAGAACACTGAGCTGTTTTGCTTGCCTCTGCAATAATGTCAATCTAAAATTAGTGCGGTATTACCGTACTAATTTTACCGATTAACTTATAAGTTATAAGAACATCTGCCTGTGTTACTGGAAGGCTGAGTAAAAGTAAAAGCACTAGGAAACAGAGATGTCATCTGACATGTCATGTTACATGTCATCTTACATGGCCTATTAAAGGTAGGGATCTATGTCAACAAATCTAAAATCCTGACAGACAAGCTTGCCCAAACAGTTACCTTGATAACTACTGATGGTGTTTTCCTGGGTAATTACAGAAATGCATGTACTGTCCTGTAGGCTACACTTAATTCAGAGTGACCATGATTGGTTTTGCGATGTACCACATTCACTCAAAGACAACAGACGGACATAAAGACTTTTAAATCCTTTCTCTGTGACAGGGCAAAATGTTGTCCTTAGGAAGGACATCTGGTTAAAGGGATAATAAAAGACAGAACAGTTTTACAGTCTCTTTAATGGTCTGTGATCTTTTCATACACTGGTTTATGATCCATCTATATTACCGTGAGGTAGCCAGCCAAGTTGTTCTTCAAAATGAATTATGATGTAGGCACAATTGTTCATAGTACTAATTCAGCTATGCTGACATCCTCAGCAACGGTGTTAATAATGACCACTCACGTAAATCTATGTGACTGCTTGTTGTGTGTCTTCTTGTTTCACAATAATTTAAAACTGAAGGCTCTGATCTTGGATAATCTTGGAGCTACAGCGTCCATTCTGCAAGGCTGTAGGGCTTAGTGAAAAGATTTGTAACTAGCGTATATTGTCGAAAGACAATGGCGTTAATGAATGGCTTACATGTCTGTTCAAATGTCTAGAACTCAAAATAAAAAAAAAACGTAAAAAAAACTACAACTACCAGGAAGTCAGAAAAACTAGGAGCTATCCAATCAAATCGCCGCTGACGATATGACGGCACACCCGTTGGTCCTTTTATGCGCGAATTTGCGACGCTCAAGCAGAGAATTCGCGGCAAAGTCTGGCAGGAGGTTGAACAATCAACACGGCTTTTGAAGGTGGGTGTGACAGACCATCCTTTTATTCCAAAAATGTGTTTCCGTAGTAATGTTTCTTTGTCCAGAAATCTCGCAATTTCAGAAGGCTGTAACGGATTACAATCTAACGTTTTTCCTGGGTATCTATTTTGGGGCGAGTATTTTAGGCGTTTGTGCTTGCCTAGCATGTGAGCTATGTGAGCATTACAAACAGGTTACAGGTTGTTGGTAGGTTTATTGAATCTTGCAATCTTGGTGGATTGTTCATACGTTGCGTATATATATTTTTTGAATCATTATTGAACTAATGTCTGGCGAGCTACAGCCAGACATGTGTACACTTGGTAACACTATAATGTTGATTATTCGCACTGGATGGCATTTTACGTTGTTACATGCACAATCCGACCATCTTGCAGCATCAGGCTTGCGTTTAACACTAAAGTCATTCAGCATTTGCTGTTCGAACCGTTAAATTTAGACGACGTGTGTGTGTGTAAAGCACAAAGCATCTCATGCGCGTCTTTGTCTGCAGCTGCAGATCACACTGACGAGGCTTTCAAAAGCGCCATTGTTTTACGCTGTTGACCTGATTGTGTTGATGGTACCAAAAAATTCCACTGCCTTCGTCCATCCAATTATTTGGTGTGGAATGGGGAGTTGAAATGGTTGGTGTTTACTCGTCCACGCTGTATGTTGGCATGTGATATTTTAACAATGTATTGCCATAAACGCTGGACAGGATTGTTATCCAAAATGGTGACTCTTTTTTTTGGGTTCTTTGTAGTAACTTAGGCCAAGTCAAGGACTTTTATACAGCTGGCACTGCCTACTGTACCCACCCTATTCTAACAGCCTTTTGTTTCAATAACAGCTGGTGTTTAGTTCATCGGCAATTTCATGATTGTAGACGTTTCAGTGGCTATTGTGACTGGCTTTATGTGGCTTGATTTCTCGAGACTAAACCGAATGTCATTCTTTTGCATCTTAAAAGCCAAACAATGGCCAATGTAGTAATACAGACATTGCAATGCCAGTGCATTTTTTTGGGGGGATGGATGGGCGGTGGTTTCTTGCAATGCACCAAACGGCCATAAGGAGTCACCAATGGGCTCTTCCATGATGCATAATCAATCATGTAAACTTCCACTAGATGTCACTACTGAGCTATAATTTTCAGCCACCTGCTAATGGGAATTTCATCAGTTTATCTTGCTTTAAGCATAATCCTCCATTTCTCCTCCCAGGCATTTTAACCTGCAGTCCACTATAAAGATGGCATCTGCTGAAGGTGAGTTAAAGATGTTTCCCTTCAGGCTGTTTTAAAAAAAATAAATAAATGTATTGACGATAAGGACATTTAGCAGATGTTCATCAAAGTGAGTAAAGTGCTACACTTTGTCACTGTACACTAGATATTCAGGTTAAAGAGCTGGACAAGAGGGCCTCTGGCCAGGCCTTCGAGGTCATCCTGGGTGCTCCTGCACCTGACTCCAAGGGGGAGTTCCCTCTGTCTCCCCCCAAGAAGAAAGATGTCTCCCTTGAGGAAATACAGAGGAAATTGGAGGCAGCAGAAGAGAGACGCAAGGTGGGGAGACAAACCAACTTTTCAGCACTCTGCGAATTACTCGTCTAGCCTGCTTTTACTTGCTGTCTTTTAAAAAAAAATTTTTTTTTTTATTCAATAATCTTCCTTGGTATGTTACATTGGGTATGCACTATTTGTTTTACAGTTAATATATTATCTTATTTTTTAAATGTTTTGGTTTTACATGCACCACTGTAAAGCACATTACCTTTTTGGCATACAAAATTTGCTGTACCTACGGGATATACCACTCTAACCTCAGATTTTTAAGTTCTCAACTCTACACTACTGCCAATTTTTGTTTTTATTTCAAACTGTACTAGGTTGGTGTGTCAAGAGTTTGTTTTGGTAATCAAACTGATTTTGGCTGCTCTCTTCCAGAACCACGAAGCTGAGGTACTAAAGCACTTGGCTGAAAAGCGTGAGCATGAAAAGGAAGTTCTGCAGAAGGCAATGGAGGAGAATAACAACTTCAGCAAGATGGCCGAGGAAAAGCTAAATCAAAAAATGGAAGCTAACAAGGAGAACCGCACAGCGATTATGGCAGCCATGAATGAGAAATTCAAGGAGAAGGTTTGTCTTCTATTTGTAGCCAACTAGAAATGATGTATGTACTGCTAACTTTTAATTTTTCTCCCCCCTCAGGATAAGAAATTGGAAGAAGTGCGAAAGAACAAGGAAACCAAAGAGGGCACCTCGGAAGATTAAACTTTACAGACGGGGAATGTACAGGGTTTTTTACGTATCCAAAGATTGATTTATTTTTCGTTTTGATGGCCAGTATTTTTGTTGTGTTCACAACCCACTTTTTTTTTTTTTTAAATAAAAAGTTAGGCTCCACTCTCAAATACTCCTAAGTGTATGTGCGCTGGTGTATGTACCCCCCCTTGTCGCATCATATGCATTACAATATGTAGCTTGTCATTGCCGTTTCTGCCTCTCTAAACAATGGCAGTGTTCCTACTTTTTTTTTTTTTTTTTTTAAGAAGCATGTTTCTATGCATAGGTCTTTAATCCTTGCCTATTCCGTTGTGCTCTCTGAAAATGTGTTCTTGTGAACCACACCTGTTCTCTGCACTTATTCAAGTGGCACACATCTTAATGGAGCTTACTACTGTTTTAGATGCAGGTGTTAGTGCAGCTTTGCTACCCAGAATCTAGTTATCGCTCCTTTAGCATTAAGTTTGTGCTGCTGCAGTTTCTCTCTTTGTAAATGAATGAAGGTTTGTTTCAAAGCACATGACCTCGTGCTGTATAGCTGTGAATCAACTTTGACCAGATATGTAGCTGGACACCATCTGAATATCACTTAAACGGATCTACACTTGGAATGCAAAAGAGCAATACACTTTGACATCTAACTAAATGCAGAAACTGAACTGTTGTACTCAAACAAATAAATAAATGTAAGCACATGATGGTGTGGTGTCCCGTCTTTTTTTATTTTTTTAAAATGTTATCTCCAGGGTTTTTAAGGCTCCAGTGTTACGTGCAAACTGGCAGTTCATGTAATAAGAAATGGTTGACGCTAGGCAGGCCAGCTAAGACTTGTATCATTCTGAGCCAGATTTGTTATGTTGCGCTTGTCATCTGACAGTTTGTGTTAAGGACTTTTATAATGACGGTCAAAGCATGCTCTTCTGATATTGCAGTTTATTTAAGCCGCACACGTAAACTACAAAAAGCAAAAACAAGGAACCGAGGAAAAAAATCCATGGTAGAGATCTATATAGATATATTTACGAGTAAGGTTTCTCAACATTGTGCTTTAGTCTCTGTGGCCCCCTAGTGCTTTTGCCTTGCAATTACACGGTGACATGTATAACCTGCACTGGCCACACGATGGTACTGTGGTATGATGCTCTAGGACCCCATGGTTTCAGCTCCCTGTTACCTAAAAGGATGTTTCCAAGTTCTCCCTAGGAACACTATTTCCACCATTGATTGATTGCAGACTGCCCATTTGTGTGGGGGCTGTAAATCATGGCATACCGGCTACGCAATATATTTGATAGAAGTGCTGCTTCTGGTTAAGGCCTATTGTATTAAAACCTGTTTTACAGGCTTAAATCTCCATGCATTAGGCTCTGTGCAATAAAAAAACTTTTTTATTCTGTTAGGATAGCCAATGATATATATATATAACACAAACAACCCTCCCAATCAGTCTCAAAAGTATGAAATTGAGTAAACAATGATTGGGAAACAAATTTTCTCGTTAAAATGTTTGATTTGTCACCAATCACCTGAATTATCCAAATTTCAAATTATATCGAATTATCTCCAAATATTACCTCCCCCACCAAAACAATTTTTTTTGTAACTGGACCAACATTCATTCTGGACACATTGAGATGTGTACCTATAAAGTTAGTTTCACCATTTTCATTTAGTATGGAGCCCAGCATCTACACACACTACAGGTCAATACGGTGGAGGTTTGCCTCAGTATTGCCTGTGAATGTAGCTGAGGCCTGTGGAGGGCAATGTTGTTCCTTCTCTCTCTCTCTCTCTCTCTCTCTCTCTCTCTCTCTCTCTCTCCCTCTGCAGGCAGAATCAACTGATTAGAAAGGTAGGAATTCAAGCAGTTAAAACAAAATGTACTTTGCCTAAATGTGATTACCAAAGCAAGAATATAACGATCGTACCTCCCAACTAACTTTTGACTCACTCCGATATCCAGCATGTACATACATATCAGCTAGATCCTGTGGAATTGCTGTAGTATTGATCCACACTGTGTGTGGTGTGCTGCCTAAATGCTTAATATATTTGTAACAGAAAGAACGATAAGGACATAGCTGAGAAAACGCAGAAATCGATTTCACAGAACGACGTGCGGAACAGGAGAATAATGTAAATATTTCTAATGGCGTGTAATGTCACTGTTTGTCAATACTACTCGGACTACAGACAGACTACAACGGAAACCAGGACGCTTCCGATACCAGAATCTTGTGCATATGCAGATATCTGTTTATAGAGATTGATGTCCCCCTCATGCACATACAGTTAAATATTTGTTATATTTGCCATATTGTGCGTGTGAACAAGGTGGATCGCAAGTTAAAAACATTTTTCTGGGGTGCCTCAGAAAATTCGTAAACCACTGCACCCAATCTCCGGTTTGATTCATTTGAATGTAGGTGTGAGAAACTGTACCTATAGAAAACCTCCGATTTTAAATAGATTTTTAAAGTGTAATACACTATTTTACCGTTGCTGCCATCCACCCTTGAAGAAACACAAAGGTAGAAATACAATCTGAAAGTAAGTGTATGTTGAAGTCTAGCTTTTGTGGCATATTGGATGTGTTTAAGAGGCACTTGATCAATCACAATATAGCTGCCCCAGAAACCCAAATACTGTAGTCACACCAGTTTGTTTGGAAAAGCAAAGAGTTTGAGAGGATCACACAGGTGTGGGAGGGGCTCGCGCTCTTGCTGGTTCCAAGTTGAAGAGGAGTGCCTCTCTCCAACAACATTATCTGGGGTTCAGAAGTCACTATAACGTAATCGAGGTGTGTTCCTTTAAATGATAGAACCAGCCACATGATTCAAAAACAATTGTCATTGCTTTGTCAAGTCCTCCCTTCTGCAGACAAAAACCAATAAATCCACAAAAGAAAGTCCCAGATTTATAAAATGAAATAAATAACATCTTATCTCATTCTTATATTCTATTTCATTTGTTTATTTATTTCAGAATGAACGTTGAGTTTGGTAAAATAGCAGAAAAGAAGAAAGACATGTGGCCTTGTATCTCGTTGAATAAACATAATGCAGACTGGGCTGAGTCTATCCTGACATAATCTTAATGAAAGTGTCTGAGGGAAGGAGACAAATCGAGCTAGGCTAAGGCCTTGACTGAGAGTCATTGTGCAGATAGAGTGAGGTAAGGCCGGATCAGTGAAACCAAGTCTCCGGGCCCGTTAATGGCAGGGAACATAGATCACGAGGCATTACAGCCCAGACTGAGATAAACTGAGCATGGAGAGAATAAGAGGGCCCGCGACCTATACAGCATGAGCACACCATCGTAAGATAAAGGGAGTTAATGTAACACTCAGATGCTGTAATGTACCGCTCTGGGGCCAGCATTCATCGAGGGCAAAGGGTCTGCAGGTTTCATTCCAAATGGGGGATTTTAATTATTACGCTGCCTCTCTGGCTGAAGGTATAATGGTGGGCTGGAGTCAAAACGGTCTCACTCTTTGGCCGGTGTGGCATGTAATTGGACAACATTGCTGTAGGCTCGATTCCTGACATGGACATAGTTCTTACCCCGCATTCAGTTGAAACTGGAACTAGGAAAAGTCCAACCTCCTTCTCAGAAATGCACAAAAGAAGGGTGCAGGTGCAGACCAACCAACCCCCCCCCCCCCCCCCCGGAACCCTCTGGCGGCCGGCAGCGAAGGAGCTCGGCAGCGAAGGAGCTCGGCAGCGAAGATTTGCACACAACAACAAATTTTCGACTTTATATGGAACGCCACATTCCTTCTGTCTCCACAGTATGGCACACCAAGTTCACATCCCATATGGTCTATTTAAAATACAATACATACTTGTTGTGCCCCACAAATGAGAGAAGCAGGAGGTGATGCGACCAAGTTTTGCTGGAGGTGCAGACTAATTAAAAAAGTTTGGCTTTATTCTTAACTCCGTGAGGTGTGAACACACTATAGCTTGGCAGCAGTGAATGTGCAACTTTATTTAACGAGTGCTCCACTGTTTATCCACAGTGTGCACAGCTCTTCATCATCTGTTTGGTCACACTGAATAATACGTCAACGTACACGTGGGGGGTCATGGTGTCAGGAGCATCTGCATCTTGCATGTACTGTAGGTGAAAAGCTAAGAATTGTCTTACTGAAAGCTTCATTACAGACATTTTGAAGACGCAGTGTATCTCCAGTACTGTAGGAGGATAAAACAGCTGAAGTACCTGCTATTTGACACCCTAATGATACTACAAGCACAGTTTAAGGCCTGCCTTGTTTATGGGAGTGAACCCGTTTATAAATGGACCTTAAGTGGCCACTCTTAAGAGTCAGGTCACGTTTGTCTGTATAGTATCCCCTTTATCTCAGTTACAAGTTGAAAAGGTATTTACAAGACCACATAAAACATGAAATTAAACTACCCTGCATAAACCTAGCCCCTTATGGGAAAATACATACGTACACAATGACTGCCATTATGCAGATTTTATTAAAGCTACTGTAAATCCCGAAAAGTTTTTTTTGAAAAATAAATGATTTCAATGGGAATAGATTTTTAAATGTTCCCATTCCATACCGTACAGTCACTCATTAGTCGTTTGTGTAAACAGGAGTGGCTCAGACCACTGACTTACACACTACAGACACCGACAGGGGTTAATTGGGTGCAGGCCAGCATGATGGTCCTAACAGACTACACCTGCCCCGCCTGACTCCTTGCAAACATTCCTGCCCTGCCATATGGAGGAGTTCAGCACTGCAGCATTATAGGTGTACAAGTTCATGCTTGAAAATATGAAGCTTTGCTGTGAGCTGACCCACAGTTTGGCAGCCAACGTGTTACACGGTTTCCGTATACACTTTGGGTGTCGCTGCAATATGCAACCCACCACTGACAATAATTTATGCAGAGTGTTGAGTGTTGGCTTTTATCGTGCTAAGCCTCCGTGGGGCAACGCTCCTTTAAGCTAGCCCGGCAAAAGTTGATTTATGCTAAGCTTCTCTGAAAGAGGCAGTTAAACCCCGACTGTTAAACATTCTGTTGTTTTTCCCAAGTTTTTTTCAGAAGTTGAAACATGTCTCTCTGGTACTGTTATGTCACTCGGATGCCAGTAGTCTTTCTGTGTACCAACCATACTGTATATCAATATGAATGGTAATATGAATTTCAGCCTGTGCCTCCCACAGAGTAATAAGCAGAAGAGAAACAAGAGAAAGAAAGAAAGAGTGAGAGAGAAGTGAATATGTAAAACGAGGCCTGGTACATAATTTTGCATGTTTATTTCTATTCAGGACTACTTGGCGGTTAGCAACTATTTTAACATGGGTAAGTATTGTTGTGAGGCAGGAATACTAATGTCAAAGAGTGGAGGACGTCTTCGCCCCCGTTTGCTAGCTTTACAGTACGGGTTTACAGTTGGACATGTTAAGTCTTTCGTATTGGTTTTCTGTCCTTAAATGGGCGTAACCCAGTTGATGACCTTTATGACCCCACTGATAAGGTTTTGAAACTAAACTTTTCCTTACAGCCACACAGACATGTGGAAAACAGTATCCTGATGAAAATCAACAACACCAAGGAAGGACTACATAACTGGACTGAAAGACGTGTTGTGATGTGTTCTTCAGGACCAGATGGCTGAAATTATGCGTTTGTAATAATGCACACTTCAAGTTAAAAGACCATGTATGTAACTCCACACTGAAATGGTTCATGGTTGATTTTACATCAGAGTAACATGTTCTGTCTCTGCACCTGAAAGAGAGAAACCGTGTGTCTTATCAGGCCACACACACCAATGTGTGTCCTGTGGAGGAGAGGGGGCAGCAAGGTGTGGTTGCTAGGCAACCGATGGCCTGGTCAGGGGATAAGTTGATCCTCCCAACTGAGCGTGTGCCCATTCAAGGGTAAAACTTTGGCGACCTTGTCAAACAAATTATATTATAAAACGAGTAGCTAAAATCAAGCGATCTGATTGGTTCATAATGTGGTATAATGAGCATGTATAACGGCCATATCACTCCGATCCATATCACTCTGCGACAAAATACCATTAGAAAGTAACGTTAGCAAACTGGCTAGCTGGTAACTCCAAACGTAATAGAAATGGACACTCCAAATGTAAACTTCGACCTCACTGTTGACGATGTTTGGTAAGTAAAATTGACGCTATTGATGCTGGACAGTTTTTCAGTGGCTGCAAATCTGTTTTTCAGGAATGTAGAAAAAGCTTTCTGCAAAGCAACACTCAATGTTAGGTTTGGAGGCATAGGGGCATAGGGGGGAGGGGGGAAGAGTCCATTCTTCTTCTTCAGCGGCTGTGAGGGCTGCACCACTCGCTACAACTAATCAATCCTCTGCAAAAAGTCTCACACAATTCAAATTGATTAGACTGATTAAGGTAAAACAATAAATTAAATACTATCAAAAATAGTATCATTATATTACGGTTATGATTAACCACAGTTGAGTAATAAGGCTCCCTATGCCTATACTGTAAGAATTATTAATTATGAAAATTAATAGTTAATAAATACAAATGATTAACTTGAGACATATTCTTTCCAAATGGAAATATACTCAATCCTCTACAGTAGTATATCCAAGGTCATCTAATGTATTCAGTAGTCAGTCACGTATTGCTGTAATGCTGTGGTGGTTGAAATTTGCTTATATATGCTTATATTACCCAATTGTCAAACCAGTTATTCTGAGCAAATTGCCAGGAAGGAAGCATGCCGATTATATGTAGGCCTAGTCAGTCAGCAGTGCCCTGTGGAAAGAGATTACTGCAGGGGCAGAAGGATATTATGAGGTCATATCTGTTTCCCAGGTGGTAATCATCGCGTTTGGGTTTATATTTGCCAGGATACAGAGGTTCTCCGCACCACACCAGAAACAGAAACATCAAATGGAGAAAAATGTTTTATTCCTGTCACTCAATTTATACCTCTGATTTCCCATATCACTTTCCTTGTTATGCAAATTGTTCCCTGTGAGAGAGGTGGTGAGATGAAGAGAGATGAAGATGTATCCGTCTTGATCTTGATCTTGCGGTGGAATTAAATATGGACACAAAAAAAAAACCGTGAAAGTGAATGAATCGAGAAAGAAGTAATTCAGGAGATATGCAGACCAGCACACGTTCTACTTCAAACAGGGAGACCTTTGAAATACAACTTATCTGTGAAATGAATTTAATCTCCTCTGGAGTCAGTACAGTGAAACCTGTCACTCCGTAGATGGATGATAGATAAAACCAGAAATAAGATTATGTGCCCTGCATGCAATTCAACTTGCTGATTTACTGTACTAAAATTATTCATAGGTGTACAGATGGACAAGCTTGAAAGGTCCGGTGGTCTTTATTCTGATACATATCTGATATTTTGCTCATGATATTTTGCTCATTTACTTTTTTTTTCATATACTGTAGATTTTTTTCCCCCTTTCAGTCCACACAGCCCTTCAGCTTTTCAGAAAACGAGCAAACGATATTGAACATTGACGCCTATCACAGGAGAAAATCTCCTAACCCCTTAAAATTCTCGCAGTGACACAGGAACAGAGAAATTGTCCCGTTCATGTTCAGATCCAGACACTGGATTTCAGAGTTGCCAGGAAGGAACAGGCCGCCTCGCAGCGGATAAATGCCTGTAATGATGAACGCTGGAGGCTGGGTGTTAAAAGGGAGATGGAGGTACAGGCAGTCCTGAACGTTTCGGGGAGATTTGTGGAGGACTGGGTTAGAGAGAGAGAGAGAGAGAGAGAGAGAGAGAGAGAGAGAGAGAGAGAGAGAGAGAGAGAGAGAGAGAGAGAGAGACAGAGAGAGAGAGAGAGAGAGAGAGACTTTCTCCCAGGAATACTGACACTTCCAGGTGGCAGGTGGCTCCCTGCCACTGGAAATGAAAGGCTGCCAATTCAGTGTTTGCCTGGTGGGTTTAAATGCACCGCCCACAACACATTTTCTCCCCCTCTGCACACACACACACACACACATCTAACCTCACACATACATGCTGGCAACCACACACCAATCTACACACAGCGTGTGTGTGTCTGTGTGTCTACAAACACACACATACCGTCACACACACACTGTGCGTGTGGACACACACAACATTACACCCCTTTACACGACATGCATTAACGCACTAGTACACATAGAATTTACTGAAGCCCGGTCTGTAATCAAAAATAAAAATTAAAAAGTCCTAAAGTGAATTTCAACAGCTCCCATGTCTTGTTTGCTGGATGTTACAGCTGCAGACTGGCACATAAACCAGCTTGTTTGTCACCTATGCAATCCATCTGCTAAATTACCTAATTGTAATTTCACACTCATTACACAACAATTATTTTCCAGGGTTAAGCTAATTATTGGTGTGACACCAGGCAGTCACATTATCACTATATTGTATTTTATTTTTTATTTTTGTGGTTTTATTATTTTATATTTTTTTTAATTAGCATTATTTTTTTATTATCTTGTATTATTTTGCTATGCGCAAATAAATCAAATCAAACTCAAATCTCTTCCTATTGTTGCTTTATTTGAGATTCGAAACCTTTAGGTTGTGACAAATTGACGAGGCTCCATTCACACTAGCTGCTATAAGTTAGAATGAGAGAGGGCTTAAAACAATAGGCTATTAGCATACTTTACGCTCATCCATCAGCAGGCAATGCAGCAATTCTGGCCTCTGGCAGCTATTCATCACAACCACACCAGACACCAGGCCGTAAGCCCTCTACTTATAATGAGATGCATGAACGCCACATGTACAGACGAAACACAGAAGGTAAAAAATGAAAAACGGACAGTGTTGAATGAACAATCTCTGCCGAGGTTATACTATTATGTAGTTACCTTTTAGGTATTCATATAGTTTTATGAACCGTGAGATATGCTTGTTGGCCACTGCCTTCCTCGGGGTAAGTCTTGAAACTGCTTTCGGTTGTTTCTAATGCTCATCGTCGGGTGCGGACCGTGCCTCCTAGTCAGTGTCTTGTCAGGGTTTAGTTTGGATCTCTGCTGTACCACAGGGTACATGCACTGCTGTCCATTAAGCTTGCTTTGCATTGAGGAAAATTAATCCAAATTGGCACTTTTCTCTTGACATAGTAACCAGGGGCCTTTTACTAAGCACCGCCGGTTGTTGTTTTGAATGTTTGGCTGTTCCATTTATGCTCCCATGCAAGGGTTTACGGGTGAGAGTGGGATCACTTATTCACATCGCCTCTATCGTACCCCTCGTTTCCTGCTGAGCAACGCTCCATAAATGCCAATTAGAAAAAAATGTAGGACCAATTAGGGCTGTTTTGTGCTCAGTAAATCCAATTATTAAAGGCCCTGCACATCGTTGGCGCGGTAGCTGGTAGCGCTGTGCTACAGCCAGACTCAGGCCAAGCGCATCAGTGTGCTATCTAGTCCAGTAGCTGCCTCGTGTTCCCTCATGCTTGCTAATCTGACTATAATGACATTTGCGTAAGGCGACAAACGGTGTTCCGGCAGCCTTTTGCACCCGCCACACACAATGCCGCAGATGCTTTTATGGCTCCAGGGTGTAATATTTTTCTCATTTGCATAATTATGTCTCCCTGTTTATTGTAAACCCGTGCATCCATCTCACTGAGGCCCATTGAACAAGCAGTGGATTTGTACAAAATTAGAATGCAAATGGAATGTAATACTGTCACACCTCTGCTAACGGGCCCATAAACTGCAGACTGTCCCTGAAAGTGATATGCACTGTAGTCACGCTCCCAAACAACACTTTAGAAAACAAAGATGTCGTCGATCCAAGTTATGGAATAATACTTTTGTTCGGGAGGGGCTATAATCCGCTAGGTAGCCTTTTACAGAAGTGACACTGCATATTTGGTGCAACAAGATGAACAGTCAGGTTGTATATTAAGACAAAACTTTGGGCTGTGATAACAAAGCTACTTCTTTGTATGGAATTCGCTGTATCAGTGAATCTGTTAGTCAAATACATTCTGCAGGGACTAAAGGACCCATTACCTTTCCAGATATTCATTTAGAAACTGTATACAGTAAGTCTCGCACGCCACAATGTATACGCAAGACATACTGTATTTATATTCATAGCAGACACAGTACTATTTTGATAAAAAAAATGTATCTTATGACTGAAATAAGACCCCTTTTGTTTATGCATTGCTTCATGAAATATTAATGTTGGTGTTCTATATCTGTCCCTTTAGCTGGAACCGAATATCAACTTCTGCACTTTGCCATCATGGCACAGACGACCCATTCTCTCCTCCCACAGAATTTAAATTAGATTACGGGCAAGATAGATTTGAGTCTGTAACGAAATGCGCTGTGACAAACGCTGAGTTGGTTGGCAAGAGGCAAATCAAGTTAAAAATCACCAATGCAATTCAAACCTAAACACTTGAATCTTATTTTTCGCCAATGCTGACATAATTTGATTCAGCCTGCTTGTGACAAGGAAACCAAGATATTCAATGCTTTGTGATGACCTTGCGGTACTCCCCCAGGTTAATACTGACCTTAAAAGTTCTACTCTAAATATATTAGCTTCTCCTAGTGTGTCCCAGAGGGAGGAATACCTACAAGAAAGCATTTTGTGGTAGGAAAATGTTTAAATTCATATACCCAGCCTAGCCTATGTGACCTTTTCCAAGGCTAGTGGTTATACGATTAAAATTAGTGTTGTAAATAAACATAATAAGGTACAAGGAAAATGAATTGTGTCCCTAATTACATTGATTGATTGTCTGAGAAAAACATTTCAGTCAAACCAAAGCAATTTATTAGGACATAGAGAATTAGGCTATTTAACATTGTCTTTGGCTTAGTATTAGTAAGTATGGGCGTATTGAACAGCGACATTAATCCCCTGAATAGGCCAGCAGCAGACATTACTTTTTAACAGCTACATGATGTAAACATGTATGAACATATGCAATCATACTACAACTTAAATACAATAATACACATACATGTAATAAGACGTAATAAGATCAAGCAATGTTTCAAAACAAACCATTATTATTCACGTCAGTGAAAATGCACAACCACGTTTTTTGATATCTTTGATATTTCTATTTAATGAAATGGATGATATATAAGAGATCCTCCTTTATACAAGGGGCCAATGAGATTGGAGTTGGTGAGTCAGCTGAGTGACAGCTGTTGGCCGGGCAGCGGACGGACTACCGTGGCCTGCCTGAACTAACGCTATACGCTTGATATAGCATTGGTATTCCAAGCAGCAGTCTTTCTCTCACTGGTTAAAATCCGTGCAGTGCTATCTCGGGGTGTGCAGTACAGTGTATCCATCCGATAGGAAATGTTGTCCAAATTCCCCCATCAAAGAGAGGCAACTGCAAAGTTGCCTGTGAAAGGCATTGGTCATGTCAGGAGCGTGGGGTCAATGACACTTGCCCTTGAATCACACCTGTGCTGTCCCTGCTTCATCGCCCTCACCCTCACGTCTTGCCAAATGGTACCATAGCCAAGTCACGTTTATTTATAAAGCACCTTTCTCAACATTTAATCTACCTATCTATGTATGTTGTATTTTATACTACATTGTCAGGTGCTCAAAGTTAGTTTTCCAGACAGTCCAATCAGTTCAGTATAAATTCTCCTGTACTCGGATCACATGCAGATTATAAAATCCTTCTCCTTATTTATCATAAATTATGGCAATAAACTATAATATAACTTATTTATCCTCACCTTCTGCA
>JAOEHI010023907.1:0-12771 GCA_025447815.1 Percopsis transmontana
GGGTGTCGTCGGCATAGCAGTGGTAGGAGAATCCGTGAGAAGAGATTACAGAGCTAAGAGATCTAGTGTACAGTGAGTAGGGTCCCAGCACAGATCCCAGTGGTGAGCGGGCAGGGTTTGGACAGGCGTCCATTCCAGAGGACTCGATAGGAGAGATCTGTCAGATAGGACTCAAACCAGGAGAGCGCCGAGTTGGCAATGCCGTTCAGCAAGGGTCGATAGAAGGACCTGGTGGTTTACGGTGTCGAATGCTGCAGATAGGTCTAGGAGAATGAGGACTGAGGAGAGGGAGGAGGTTTTAGCAGTATGCAGGGCTTCTGTCAACATGAGAAGAGCCGTTTCAGTGGAGTGAGCAGCCTTGAACGCAGATTGGTGGGGGTCCAGGAGGTTCTGTTGTGAGAGGCAGGAGGACAGTTGGTCAGAGACTGCGCGTTCAAGTGTTTTGGATAGGAAAGAAAGGAGAGATAGCTGTTTTAAAGGCAGCTGGGACCAAGCCTGTGGTCAGAGAGGAATTGATCAGGGATGTGAGGAATGGTAGGATGTCATTTGATACATTAGATACATTATATTCTTGTCGCCAGGTGACATTCAATTATTTAACATTCTATTGGAGCTATTTGACCATTCAAATAATGTACTAGAACTCTAAAGACACAGCTCTGCATTGTTCCAGCTTTATAGCTCACATATGTCACACATATTGTTTGGAGTCCTGCTCCTTCTCCTGGTTGTGTCCCTGTTTTAGGTAGATTGCTAGTGGGGTATAAAATATTTCAATGTTATGCCCACTCTTAGGATATTTCACTGGTGCCTTAAGGGACTAATGTTTATCACTTACTCTCACTGCCACAGGACTGAAGTAGTCTCAGTGATATGCAGCATAGTACAGTCCTTTCTAATTCTAATGTTGAAAAGAAAGATATTATGGTGTCACAATAAAAGTAATGCGAAAGCCAGTATTATTACACTGGAACTACTATGTGTATGTAGTGTTGATACTACTGTGTAATGCAGCTCCACATATTGTAGAGGCCCACTTGAACAAACCAATTGTAACAATGGTAGCGCCCCCGTTCTAACTTGCCAGTATACTGAAGCCTATTATCCAGCCTTCCATCACGCACACCTGTTCCGCATCTCCTCCTCACCGCACTCTCCCTGCCTATAAAGCTGGAGAGTGTGTGATGAGGAGTTGTCGGTAATTGTTTTTGATGTAGCACGTTGCCACGCTGAACGCTTGAAATGTTTTGTTGGATTTACTCTGTGAAGAAAATATTAAATACGTGCTGTATGCGCTTTTTCTTATATAGTCTTCTTTGCTTTTTTCCTGCACTTGCACTCGTCACCCTTGCACCGTGACAGTGATGCACAATTTGCAATCATAAATAAAGGCTGTTCCACTGGTATTTCTGCTCAATTAAAGCAGTTATTCAAAAGGGGACGGCATGTAACATTCTGTAACATTCTATTGACTATTAGTTCTGCTGCAGGTAAACAGTATGTGTAATCAAACACATTATTCCTGCTGCTTCCTCCTGCAGGCACACACACATACACACATGCGTGCTCACACACTGGTTCCCAGTGGTGTTGGTATTTAAATATTATCTCCCGCCCAGATGCCCACATAGAAAGAAGCCTGTGTCTTTGTGTGTATAAACTGTATGTGCATCTGTTAATGCATGTGTGTGTATTTGTATTTGTGTGTGTGTGTGTGTGTGGGGGGGGGATGTTTGAAGGCCCCAGGGTTCCTCCAAGCTCCGCCTCCTCCCTACGTACAATATGTCTCTTATTCCCTCTCAGTCCTCATGAAGTCTGCCCCCACCTTCCTTATTTACTCCTCAAGCCTTCCCTAAAGACTGCTGTCCTGGGGCCAGCCAATGTCTTCTGCTTGCCCACTCTTCTACTGTCTCTGCTGTGGATAATTGTGGGTTTGCAGCCTCCTAGCTGACCATCCATAGCATCGCTCCACTCCTTTGCGCTGGTACACAGCGAATTCCCCAAACAACAGCCCCGCTCCCCTCTGCTGCTCCATGCCGAGGTTTTGTGGTTCCAAATCACACTGTATCACACTGTTTTCTGCTGCTGTGTTTGTGTTTGTCTCCTCAGTGTATTGTGTTTCCGTCCCCACTGGGGTTCCTCTCTGTAGTCCGTTATCTGCTGCTGCTCGTCCCTGGTGAGTCACCAAGCTATATGTCTGAGCCCAAGGGCACAGGGCTGCCCAGCCTGTCCCCCACCCACCCATGCAGACACACACAGACACACAAACACACACACACACACACGCAGGCACACCAACGCTATGTTTTTCACACCAACAAAAGAACGCCAGAGTATAATCCATCCTGCCTTGATCCGCCTATGACATGAAAATCGTACCTTCATGCAATGAAAACTAGTCGGGACAGCCTGTTCAGAAGAGTCGTCTACACGGAAATATAATTGAGGAGACAACCCAGTGACCCCAATGTGTTCAGGTTGTGCGTCACAGGCAGAAACTAAAGGTCACCCATGAAAACAGTGCCTCACAGATGAGAGTTACAGTTAGCCTCTCCCTGATTTGCCAGGGCATTTGTCAGGAAGTAAAGTCGGCCTGATTGTCTTTCGGCTGAACCAGCAAAAAATGTTTTAATGCCCCTCATTAGTGTTGTCCCCCATGGCCTGATGCATCACTACTGAGGGCATACCACCATTATAACAGGGAGAAAAACCTCAGTTACAGTTATCAGTGAACGGTTTTGTGTGTGTTGGGAGGGTGTACAATTGATAAATGGGCATGCTGCTTCAATTGCTGTGTATTACTGAGTTCAGCTCACCTCTACGGTGTTTGAAGGACATGGGAGACACACTATTATTCACTATTACTCACTTTAGCTTGACAGCTGAAATTAATATTTTTTTTGATGATCTGAATTTATGGTTGGTTTACCATTTATACACACACACACACACACACACACACTCTGTCACAGATGTAGTCAGGGCTCTGCTGCCTGCCCAGCAGCGAAGGGACAGAAATGAGGTACTCCATGCTCAGTTTGTCAGAAAAAATATTTATAATCAGTTTATCTATACATACTGGAGGTATGAAATGAAACCTGAGCCCGACTGGGCCTAACGTCTTTGTGTCTGACCCAAAAACAGGCATATAATGTATAGTTAAGTCCTGTCCCGAGCCCAACAGCAACACATCCTACAGCGAATACCTGTCATGGTGCCTCCATGCCACGAGGGGGCACCAGAGAGGAAATTTCCCAAGAGAACACCATTGAGGCAGCAGAGCATGCCTGGGACTCATTAGGGGCCATTTTGCAGGCCTGAATTCCCATACTATGTACTACGCAAGCGCCCTATCTTTCAGCGCACTAGTATGAAGCAAGTAAAAAAGTTAAACCCTCAGGTTGATGACGACATACAGTAGCATTGCGAAAAGAAACTTATGAGAATCGCTTGCTATCACCTACCTCAACCTACATGGCTAAATGTACAAAAATGTACATTTCGGCTGTCCAAAGGGCAATTAAAAATGCGAGGCACAAACGACTTCAATCTCGTAGAAAACATCTTCGAACTTACTTGAACCTTTTAATGGCCGCATTTAGTTTGCCATTTCGTTTAGTTCGCCACTTAATGTTTGCTGACCGCCAGTGGATCAGCTCCTCTGTTAGTTCATCTGTCCCTGAGAAAATCATTCTACAGATGAGAGGATATAGCCTACTCTTGTTACGGTATAAAATATGTATTATGCATATAAACAGATGCTCCCATTAGCCGTAATAGCCCTCAAACAATAACGTTACTACAGTTAAATACTAGTACTATAGACAAATACTACACAAGCTAACCAGTGGCTTTTTTTTTTATATAACGGAAAGGATTTTATCGAGTAACGTTTTATTTTAAAACCACTTTGTGAATCATGGCATTATATTAATCCCATACAAAAACCTGTCTCTCTCGCCATGGTTGTTATTGTGATGGGTCATGAAAGGTTGCCTTGCATTGTGGGTAAATTGGGCCAGCATATGTTGCACATTATGATATCTTACCGGAAATAGTATACCATCCGGGTACCTTTCGCACACTTTTTTATGCACACTATGGTTTCAGATGTACTAAGTACTATTCTCATGCACTAAATAGTATGCTAGTATGGATTTTGGACACTGCCTTGGTCTTGACATGCTACCATGTACTCTAGCCCCTATGTAGAATAGTTAAGCCTCTTTTGTTCCCGAATCATTTTCCTGACTGAACTTCTGAGCGTTGTAAATATGTTCCTTTGTTAAATTTTTTACTGGAAAAACAATACCCTATGTAGCCACCTGTTATTCATCCCTGATATATCACTTTTATTAATAATTTTTGTTGCACAATGAAAGCAAATGGCATTCCAAACTGTTAAACCGCCCTATAAGGCTACAGACTGGCAAAGCACACACCCTTCATGAAATAAGCTATTACATTTATTTATGAAATTAGTTAAAAGGAAACTTGCATTCTGCCCTTACACTACATTGGCATACAGAGCTATGCAGAGAGCTAAACAGTCTTCAATCAGTGACCCAAAACAGGATAAGCCTTTTGGTGTTTTTATGAAGTCCTGTGAAACAGTACAGAATACAGAACAATACCACATATAACTACATTAAAATCCCTTATATCTTCTGCCCAAACATGATGTGACCCCACCAGGAAATAGACCTGACCCGCCAAAATCCAATTGGTAGGGTTGCAGACCTTTAATCCATACTAATATCATAGACCCACTCACTTTCCATTCCATTCCTTCCTCCTTGTATTGTTGGTTTACTGTGAGTGGGCTTGTATTATGTGAGAAATTGTTCCTTAAGGCCATTAGCTTGATATTTGTCTCAGTGAGTGGGTGCGATTCATAGATAGACTATAATGGAAATGTCACAGGGTTTTGTGAATCTTTGTGACTAACCTTTAGTCAAGGTGAACCACAATTATATTTGTTTAAGGCTTAGGGTGGTTTCAAAACCTGAATCTCTGATTAGTGTATCAGGTTCATCTAGGGAAACAATTTTTATACAATTTGCAAGTAATATTGTGGAACCAGTTGTATACTATTACTATCGCCAACAATTCCTTATGATGGATAGATAGATAGATATAAGGAAATTCAAGCATCGACTAGCAGCATGCAAACATACATTAAACATACATTGGAATTAACCTATAATAAACCTATAACCTATAATAAAATATAATATAATATATAAAATATATAGTATATAGTATAGTATAGTATAAAATATCAAGTATAATATATAAAGTATAATGTATAATGTATAATATATGATATGGTGACACAGGCATTTAATGCATTACATGACAATGCAAGTCACATTTTAACTATGTTCATACTATCAGTAAATCAGGTTGATTGTTCTAACATGCCATTTGTTTCAATAATAACTCTTGGTTTTAATGAGCAAGCTGTTACTTAGCTTCTTACACAATTCTTTTTGTCTTGCTCATAGCCTTGCTTGTCATGGCATAGCAGCAATCTCAATTGAGATATTGCTGCCAAAGCACAGTAGGACAGTGTCATTGATTATTCATTGTTGTTTTGTTTGCACACAGAATAAACCCACCATGGCTAAAACCAAAGCCCTGGAATACAATTCTGTTGAAATTGTTCCTGTCCTGCCATCCCCAGACAGTGTGAAAGGGAAGAGAGTGTACATCATTGTGATAAATGAAGATAAGGGCATGAGGTCGCCGTGCAGCCAGCTAAACCTGCACAGTATGTAAGAACATTCCTGTATTAGATAACCATGGATCCCCCTTGTCAGTATTAAATGGGATATATTCAATAAGAACAAGTGGTATGTGTTGCGTACTGCAACTCCTGGTCTCATTAGATGGTGCTATAATGCTGTTTCTGTTGTGAAGAATGGAAAAGAGGGTGGTTGTCTTCACTAGTGTGTTATAGCTGGAGCAGAACATTGGTACTGTAGTTAGTTAGGTGACCTAACTAACTACAGTACCATTCACCTCACATTCAGGCTGTTGCCTTAAGCCTTCTACAAAGGAAATTGTTCAGGAATGAAAAGGGACAAGCAGGAAGGTATTTTTATAGCACCTTTTGATAATTCTGCTGTTTTAAATGTTAAACTATACAATCATCAGTTGGAATACTTTTCCCAGCTGAACTAATATGTTCCTTTTAAGCTTCTCTATTCTACAGTCAGCATGGGACTGTGGAATAGACTGGGGCATTCGGTATTTAATAGTGCGAAGAGATTAAATTAAAATCAATGGGAATTTGTGTTATCTCTTAAGGGTGACCGCCCTGTCTACAAATAGGGTGAAACAAGGTAGGCTAAAGTCTCCATTTTCAACTGGATGTGACATACTTGCACTCCCTCAGGCATTTGCTTTGTGCTCTGTTTAGGAGTTGAAACCAAAAGAGTGGGAGTATGCCTGAAGGAAAAGCATAGGTTACCTCCATCTTGTCTGGGTCTGAGCCCGCCTAAAGTCTAGAATTGAACTCTGAAGAGTGAATGGACGGGTAAAATGTCTGAAATTCTGAAATATGTCAAATATATTTTTACATGACATATTTGAGGTTACGAGATGATTACCAGAAACATGTATACATCTTAAAGTGATGAGGGATTTGTACAGTATGCACGAGGATTTCCCTTTCTTGTTTTTCCCTCAACTGCACTTTTGAGATGGTCCCTAAGCGGTGCATTGGCTTAGCAGCCGGAGTAGTAGACGGCGGCAGCAACAGTGCAGAAGAGCTCCAGCAGCAGCAGGCTTCTCTCCCTCACATGCTGACATACGCGCGGACATACTGGCGATTGGCTCGCACAGACACACACCCACACACACACACACACGAGTAGCCTACTGAGCTCACCTCACTAACTCACTAACACAGCTAATCTAGCTGACACACATGCGTAATAAAAGCGCACACAGGCTCCATAAAGCTTGCCGCTGCCTGTGGTAGCCCTCTCGCCTCGCCAGGACACAAAGCTGGCATCCCTCAGCACAATACAGACGGAGTGGAGAAAAAAGGACACTTTCTTCTGCTCTTTCATCTGCAGCGGCAGACGGAAGGCAGAAGATATTCTGTTACGAGGCTTGAGCAAAAGGGAAAAGAGCAGAGAGAGAGAGAGAGGGGAGGAGAGGAGACAGTCAAGCCCAGCTGTTTAGCAGGTAGCTCGTCGTCTAGCGCTTGGAGAAGCTGCACCGGCACCTGGCAGAATCGAGACTGCCGGGAGAGACGCGAAGACCGCCGTGGGCGTGCGCATGGCGAAGAGCCACCGCTCAAGTTCAAGTCCTGGGTAAGAGAACTTCCACACACACAATCCACGCTGTCACTCAAACCCCTCTGTGCGACTACAAGGGCGTTTTGAGAGCAGGTACGGTGCCACAGATTTGACATCCCTTGCCAGTGTCCTTCACTCTTCGCCGAACATGGGATTAACATCAGAGCGGTCCTAATCTCTCTCTGTGTTGCTGGCACAGCCAGTGTCTGGTTACCCGTTTGTGTGCTTTTCTCTCAGGTTTCTGTGGCCCTGACACAACCTTGGTGATGGGTTATTAGTACTGATTAGTACAGACTGTATCTCTGTGAAGTATTTAACCGTGCTCGTTGCCCCATACCTTCATCGCTACCCTTGATACAGTTTGGTCCTCTTTGGCGTTTTCCAATTGAGACTGACTCCCACACCAGCTGTTCTGTTATGATTATCCTCCATAAAATGGTACGCTTCTTCCTCTACACTTTTACCTCCATCCAGGCTGAACTATAGCGTCTTTGTGTGTAGGCTACTGTATGTGTGTTCTCGTGCACTTGCTAGCAATTAGGATTTAATGATCTAAATGTGGGTCAGAAAGAAGAAGGCTGCCTTTGATCGATCCCTGCAGTCATCTCAGTGTGAGGGTTCTGCCGACTGCACGACACCTCCCCGCCGTCGCCGGCTCCACTGATCGTGTTTGCTCTCATCTGTGTTTGCGTCCTCCCTTCAGCTTCGTCCCATCCCTGTGTGCTGTTTGAGAAATGAATTGATTTTCAGATCGGGTTGTGTGCAGGCTTTAATAGACCTGTTCAGGCTGTGGAGGAGTGCTCCAGCATGCTGGTGCTCTAATACGTTCACAGGAGAGCAAGACCTGTTTACAATTTACACAATTTAAACATTTAAGTCTAAATTACATATTTTTAAAATAACCAATATGATTATTTGCTTTTCTGAAAATATTAGTGGAAAAGGTACAATTTGAAACAATGAAAGGTCATTTGGTTGCAGATTTCATGTTGGTTTTGATAGATTAGATTATACTAATTAATATTACATTAATGTTATCTCTGTGTACTCTGTGGGGCTTAAAAGATTTCATTTGCAGGGAGGATGACATAATGCAGCTGCACATTCTGCCCATCCAGTGTACTGTATGGGACAAGCCTCACCTCTAAATAATAAATTTCTAAAAAAGCATTGGCCCACTAGTTCAGGTGAGGGTTAGCCACTATGGCAAAGTTTCATGACAATAGCATGAAGAGACAAAATCAAACATGAAGTGGAAATATTTGACGTTGGCATTTTTGAACAAACATAATGAGACACAATGATACTTTTGTCGCGTACAGAATTAACAGCGTTAATTTGTTTCTAATTGTCTAATTTATTCTTACCAGACACTGAAAGTAATCCATTTGGTCTTATGTGCATAGCGTCTCATAGGCGCCCGATTGTTTGCTTGTTATAAAGCATTACATTAGCTATTGTCTGGAGAGAAATAAGCACCGTCGGCAAGTTGCGGCAATTATTCAGCAGTCCTTAACAGCACCTATGGTGCCACTTATCTCCCCCATTCAGCAGCCTTATCTACCAGAGATATAATGTCTTGCTGACAGGCCTATACAAATGTTTCCCTACATCAAGCCTGTCCATTACTACGCGTACAAGCCTGCCCCCTCCTGATTCTTATGTTTGTACATCGGCAGCCAGCCTTAATAGTGACATTACCTCAGTTGAAACCTGCCAAAGCTGAGCACCATTGTTCTGCCAGTATGCCGTTTATGTAAAGGCAATAAAACAGATGCCTCTCCCGCCGGTGGGATGAGGGCACTGCTGCTGATATAGAGGGCAAAGGAGAGCGAGAGAGGCGAGGGGAGAGCGGGCGAGCGAGTGGAAGGGAGCGGGAGGGAGAGGACAGCGTGCCCTCGCAAGGGGCCGCCGGACGCCTGCAGGCATGCTGGCGTGTCAGCTGTCACGGTTAAAACGTCCAGCTGGACGGATCAGTGGGGAAATATGGGCCTGTATGTGTAGCCTGCCCTCCAACTCTCTGGCCACTCCAGCGCTCCATTACGGATGCCCAGGTTGAACATCCTTAACGCACAACACAGAGAGCATCCTGCACCTGCAAGTGTGTATGTAAAATGGCCTGGACTCTATCACTGGCACGGGTGACTCTCATGCATAGCAAATGGACCTTAATACAACACACTTGTTGCTAGGTAAATCTGCCTAGCATCAATTTGACACTTTTTAAATCCAGATGTGTGTGTGTGTTTTACTCATACTTAAACATTTTAAACGTATACTGTATATTGTACACATATTCTAAAACAAGCTTAATTCTTTATATATTTTTTTGCATAATGATGTCCACAGGGTTAGCAAAAAAGTTATTTTTTGCCACCCTCTCCCAATTAAAATAGGTAGGCAAACATCCTATTACAAGGGGGGGCATACAATGTACGTTTTAAACACAATTCGGCTGTTGCCGACAACGTTGTCGAGTCAACAATGGCCGAATCAGCTGTCTGACAAACAGCACAGTGAAATGGCCGATAGACAAGCTATCGGAGGCTCAGATGAATTTCTGACATGATTCAGTCGTGCGTTGTGTAGTGTGAGCATTGTTGCGAGCCTATTTAAAGGATATCTTGTCGGAAACCACATTGTTGACAGCTAGTTTGGACTGAGTTGCTTCCATAGGCTCCATAGGCAGCAGCAGCCTTGTCTGTTTGACATCTCATCTCAGTATTAACAGACACATTAAACAAATCTGATGGTTGCAGGATAACCGGCTGTAATTAACAAGTAAATGAAATGATAAAGGACTCGTATAGTGTGAGAACCCTGTTGTGAGGACTCCATTGTCAGGTAAAGTCTGGTATACACTGTGCAATGAAAATAACTTTGCCCGATCTGTAGCCCTCACATGGTAAGATCGAATCGGCTTTCCAGACGGTGGAGTCCTCACGACAGGTGTGCTCACACTATGCAGGTTGATCGCAATGTCACCAATCATGTTTCCACCAAGACTCACAATTTCTGTTTTCACAATGTTCGTCGGAGCCTCTGATAGATCGTCGCACAGGTCTATCAGCTGTCGTACCCCTGCTCACGCTGTACGTCAGACAACAGACGATTTAGCCGTGTTGTTGGCCCAAACAATTGGTCAGCGACAGCCAAACGTGCCAAAAAAACGCATAGTATATATCCAGCTTAAGCAGTTTCGACCTTATCGTGTGAGGGCTACAAATCAGGTGATTTTATTGGCTTCATTTGAATTCAGTATTAGAACTTTTTTTATATATTGCAAAAGTAAACCCCATGTAAATTACATTCACTGCTGCAGTAGTATAACCAAATGCAAGAATTATCAAAGGCCCTATAAACCAGATCACACATTACAGCTGTCTAACAGTCGGCTCCATTTTAGCGTACGTTATCTCATTAATGGCTGAAGCTCATGTAGAAAGACAGCCGCTTCGTTTCACATTGGCGCTGATGAGTCTGCCCATGTAAGCTCCTGCTACAATCAGGAATACCTGACGGCCCTAGAACCAATGCCAGGGAAACAGATGTGATAGAAAGAGAAAGCAAGGGAGGGAGAAAAGGGATTTGTGCTGCTTGGCTACTGCATGTTTGATGTGTTTCAGATCTGGATGAAAGAACGTTACTAGCCATGATATTACATGAGAAGGAAAATGGAAGCAACCTGAGGCATTCTCATCAGAGCAACTGGCAATGCTTACACTCCAAATGGTCAGATAGTGTATCATGTTATCTGTTAAAAGGACAATCCTCCATCACGTTATAGTGCCTCCGAATTCTGTTGTTGTAAAACGCAGCTGCATAAATGTGAAAGGATTGTTTTGGTTTGTCGAAGAAGAGCGCTATTCGCACAGTTCTGTTTCAGTGCTGGGCTCTAGGGGGCACTATAATGCGACTGAGAAGTGTCCATTTCAAGTCATTTTGTTCACTTGTTACTTCCCAGTAGGCAAACTTCACTTCACACATGCCTCCTGAAGACCACAGATGATCATTTAGTGCTACGGTGAGCAACAGTCATCCTACCTGTGGTATTGATCCCAAGGATCTTGACAGCTAAAATCCTTCGTGTGGGTAAGATGATATTTGAAGACATTCATCTTTAGGTGTAATAGACTGTAGAGCAGCTCTTAGGCTAAATCACATTATGGGTTTAGGCGGAGGGGGGGATACGGGAGTTTATATACTTGTCAAGCGCTCCAGCTCATTTTATTTTATGTATTGCCATGGCTGCTGGCGGCTTGAAGTGCTGTGATTGGCCAGCCATAAAATAATACTCCCCAGTATGGATCAGCTATTATATGGGGTTTGTGATGGGCCTACAAGAGTTACAACCGAAGGGATGCTTGCTTGTGCTTTTATCACACTATTCTGCATTAGTCTTACCAGTGATTTTTAGATGAGCATGATGTTTGCATAAAACTTTAGTAAATAGTTAAAATGCAAGATATGTCTTGTCCATAGAGACATTCTATAATAATGATCAGGACTAGATGCTACACTGTCAGTGTTTCAGAATGAATGGAATACCTTGAAATTGTATAGGATATAGATAGTATCATGGACCTTAAATAAAATGATTCTTTCCTAGGTCTACTAGGAAACATAATCGTATACATAGTTATAGCTGAGCTGTGCTGTCATGCCATAGAGAACCACATTAGCTTTGCCCAGTTGTCTCAGGTTACATACACCTTTTATGTTGTCTCTCATTCAGCTGTGTATTTAGACCAGCTCTTAAATGTTTAAATATTTTTAGATTTATTTTAATTAGTATGAACAGCAAGTAAGGCCAGGTATTGGTTGTTCTGTTGTTTTGTCCGAAGATTGATGTCATAGGCCTATTTTATATCCATGCACGTCTATGGGTTATATAACAGAATAGCTGTTAACATTGCATGGCCTAAATACTGAACATCTCTTGTACCTTTGAGGGATGTGGAGAAGACAGTGACATGGGAGTAGCCCAATGCCTAATTAGATACAGGTTTTTGTTTCAGATACTTGCAGCTGAATCGGGACAGACATGCCATGCCATGCCACCAACTAATTGATTTTTACGTAAAATTTTAGCAGAAGTAGATTTATTGAGATGATATTCCCTCAGTTGTAAACCTGTTAATGACACTGACAAGACCCTTATGTCCTGCGGTCGGACGCAAGACACACTAACGCAGTGCAGGGGTATTTAGAGCTTGATTAATAAATCATTTGTCAAATGGGTTTTTTCATGCATTAACAGTCTGTTGGACTCAGCTGGGCTCTGAACATGTAGCATCCGGTCGGCAGTTTAGGATGATTAATGAGGAGGATTTATTCAAGAAAGCAAACACTCCAGCATACTGTACGAGAGCCTCATTTGTGAAAAGAGCACAGTTTTGCTTTAATGTTTTTTTGCATCCCCTGATCTTTACTCCTTTTTCATACCCCTAAGTGGGATGAC
>JAOEHI010023907.1:12871-22871 GCA_025447815.1 Percopsis transmontana
ATTCCAGAACAACCCCTTTATTTTTTATACTGAAAGTTAAGCAATTAAATGTGATGAATTGATTAAAGCATTTTTGTATCCCCTGATCTTTACTCCTTTTTCATACCCCTAAGTGGGATGACATTCCAGAACAACCCCTTTATTTTTTATACTGAAAGTTAAGCAATTAAATGTGATGAATTGATTAAAGCATTTTTGTGGAGATTAGTAGAACCCGGCACTGGATAATTTGATATATTTATTTTATTTTCTTTCTTTCTGTCTTTGTGTGCATGTTTGCTCATTGGGTTGCATGGAAAGGAGCAACAGTAGCAACAGTAATATATGCTGGATAACGTGCTGTTTGAGAAGACAGCGTATGTTTTTTCACATTTGCTTTAAAAAAAAAAGTATACTTTTAGCTTGTTATTTTCATGAAAGTTCAAAGTAGTATGCAGAATCCCCTCTCCTGCTTTTCTGCATCATTTAAACAAATAAATCTTTCTCTGAATGTGTCCGTTCGGTTCACAGTGATAGATAGATGTGATGAGGTTGTGCTTAACATCCTCATCCTCCGGGGGAGCATATCAGTCAGAGCTGTCTGTATCTTTCTTTCTTGCCCCTTACATTCTCTATGGTGCCGAATCCATTTCAGTCTGTAAAGGCCTCTATACAGGCGTATAGCCTCATTTTTGTGTGTGCTAATACAGTAGGTGTGGTGTTTTGCTCTTGCGAATATCTGTCTTTGTCTTTTACTGCGTGTGTTTGTTTTTGTGTGAAAAAAGTATGTATGTATGTATGTGTATTTAAAAAAAGTATGCGTATTTGATGCTCTCCTATTGCCAGTTTGACAGGCTCCTTTGTGCTATTATATAACACTCTGAGGTGAAAAGGACACATCACTCCTGGATGTTGGGGACGCGTTATGAATTTAATTTATCATCTAAATAATTGCATGGAGACACTGCACCCCTCTGCTAAGCTTGTCACTGTTTGGGGATTAATTCCCTCTCTCTTTTTTTCTTTTTTTCTTTAAGAAAAAAAAAAGCTATCAGAGAATCACGAATAAACCTGTCGGTATGACAGTAAGCTGTCAGAATGTATTCATTTTCTCTGCCATAAGACATAACACGTCTCCCTCTCCCTGTTGCTACCCCGACGCAAATCAGGGCGAACATTTTCAAAACAGCCTTAATAATTTGCACATTGGGATGTTGTTGTGGTTGGGTCTGTTTATTGGCATTTGTGTGAAGCAAAGGGAGAGAGAGAGTGTGTGTGTGCTGCCGCGCTGCGCACAGCGGAACAAGTGTCTTTGTGTGTGTGTGTCTGTGTGTGTGTGTGTGTGTGTGTGTGTGTGTGTCTTTAATCGGCATGCTGTTTCATCCCAACTCCAGCACAGCCAGTGCTGACTTCTTGTGTGATGTCAGAAAGGATCTATGTTTGTGTGCAGGCAGGGTCCCATTACACAGTAGCCACAGTGGCACATCAACAAGCACACAGCCCCTTAGCACGCTACATAAAAGGGCTCTATATCACATCAGTGTGGCATGACATGGCTTAGATGGTCCTTTCTGTTGGTTGGATGGTCCTTTCTGTACTTTCTTAAACGTTCTGCTGTAATATGTATGGTAATTTGAAGCTGACTATAAGCGCTCTGTGTTATTTTTTAAATATCCTGTACCAATGGCAATGGGCTCATTAGTTCATCGTAGTTCATTATATTATTCGAAGACATGAGCGCTGACGACATGAGTGTTGTCTGGTTACCCCTCCTCCTGGGTGCCTCCTCATGCCTCGCCCGCAACCCTCTTTACTCCTCTTCCTCCTGGAAGCTTTGGGGAGCGCAGCTGAGTCACACTTTGCCCTGTCTCCAATCTGCCTTTGCGCTCCTCCTCTCCCTCTGCTCTTCCTGCTAAGCTTTCATCACGGAGAGCTGAGAACCCGTGGCATTTGCCGCACAGCAGCGAAAACTGTGTGTGTGTATTTTTGCATTAGACAGCGTTAATGTCTGCGTGCATTCCTGTGTGCACACATGCAGCATTAGGCATATATATATATTTAAAGACTATTCTTTATTACATTATTTTATTTTTATGAGCAACAGCAGTGAATTGTGGGATAAAATTCTCCCAAATGGAGATTTACACCATGGAGCGTGCATCATGCATACACAGACACACACTAGTCTGCAATCTCCTCTGAAGTGCCTTACCTTTGACAAATCCATTTCCTACGCTCTCTTTCTTTTGTGGTTGTCAAGTTGTATAATCCCTCATCACCTTGCCTAAAATCTCACTTATTATCACAAACCATCTCACTTTCCTCTTCAATTTGTCTTTATTTGCATGTTGGCTTACTTTTTTTATGTATCATTTTATAAGGTGGCTTTTTATTAGGTTTATAAGATGAGATTTTTTGTATTGGCTGTACAAAATGGACTGCACTGCACCTCCATATACTGTTGCTTTTATCTTATGCTATTTTAGGGTCATTGATTCAAAAACTCTTATGATATCTCATAAGACATGGCACAGATTTATTTAGGGGTCTTTAATGTACCATTTTCAACCAATCCTCGTCACAAAAAAATGTAAAGGAAAGAGAATTAATACACATGAATATTTATGAATGACTAATAATCTAGTTTTTATATAGTCTGTTTCATGCAGCCCTTCCTCTGAAGTGTCAGTTACCCGTTGAAAGATTGATCACTAGTTGATTGTCAATGAAGTGGCATTAGATTCTCTCTCTCTGCGTCGAGAAAGGGATTCTGCAGCAGTTTGTTTCTTGCTTGGGATGCTAATTGCTTTAGTAGTCTTTCTGTAATTAAGTAGTCTTGGCTAATTACGGCGTGCTTCCAGACCTCACTATTTTCACATTATTAGGCTTGGCAGGGAACAAGACATGTGCAAAATAAGCACAGAGAGCACATACACCTGCAAAACCATGCGTACATGCATGCAAGCCATCTGCTGAAACACACATATGTGTTAGGGCTGGGCAACAATGCCAAAAAATTCCATCATTGTGTATGTGTAATTTAAATCACAGATCACAGTAATGGTATAGCATGATTTAATGTGCAAATTCAACTGGTTTATATAATGGGAATGCCTTTTTTGCCTAATCTAGCGAATTGACTACTTAAATATGATTGCATGTAACATTGGGGCCTGCTCACATCATGTTCATGATTCAATGGGACTATCCATCATTCATCCTCAATTTAGCAGGGTGTTAACTGTTAACAAATATGTTGATGTTTTTATTTTAGCTTTAGAGTACGAGAGAGTGGGCAGTGTGGCAATGCCCAACGGCAGAGGATTAGAATGCAGAGGATTGGAACGTTAAAGTAGGCCAGGCTCAGCTGAAATATTGACATCACTGCATAACGTACACAGATCTGCACGGCCCAGTACATGCCCATCATACCATTATGACATAATCCTAGTCAGATGTCAGATAGGGAGAATTACTGGCCAGGGACACTTGTGGATCCTAATGTTTTCACATGAATTAAGTAAAAACAACAACAAATTTGTTTGGGACCTGAGGTTTAGTCATCCTAAAGCAGAGCCTTATGAATAGTTCTCTGTTCCACTTTAGGGACACACTAATATTCTGTTCTTAATGCTACAGTACACCATCCCCACTGTTAAGCGTTATGTCATTGCTGTGCAGTTGTAAACTTTTTTTAATGGGTTTATATTAAAGGATGGGCGATAAATACTTAAAACTATTATTTTTTGCGGGTTTGCGATATTAATGATGATATGAAAATGGTACCGTTCAACATCCTCTTTTTGGCCACAAGTCACATCACAGCAGTAGCATTAATGCCTCTTTCAGCCAAGACTAAATGGTTTGTGTTCTAAGTAAATGGGCTTTAGGATGCCCCATCATCTCTGCATCAGTTGCAGAGTTTTGCAAATGAGTGGCTAAAACACTTCATTGGCGCTGTGTTGCTTCTATTTTCATTACTGTTATAATAATGAATCATTGTATAGGCAGAGCTGGAACACACGAACATGAACAACAAGTTGTAATGACCTTCAATCAGTTGTAATGATGCGTCTAGGTGTGGCGAGAGTATGTGCGAGCCGAAGGAAAAAATGCAGGCAGGCGTAAAAGCAATAAACTCATAAAGTGTATATTTCATGAAAAAATAGAACAACAGCGTACATGGACTACATGGACAGCACCTAGTGCTGTTGGAGAAGCTTAAGTAGAGCCCCTAATCAGTCCAATGAGGCGCACCTGTGTGGGGCTAATTCCACACAGGTGTGTACGCCAATCGTGACATCAGTAAACTAATTAAAGCATGGCATCTCAATCTCCCTGCCTGTCAGACTTGCCTGCCTGTCTCATTGATCGCTGTCAAATGGTGACACAAAGTACATAATCGTCAAATTGTAACTAAAATGAAATTCATCAATATAACGAATATGTGAATTTGATCTACATTTTTGTAAAAATTTTGATGAATATATAGAAAATGGGATTTGTCAGTATTTAGATGAATACTGGAATGTGATCAGACTACGTTTTCGGCAGAATAGTGACGAGAAATATTTGTCAATACTTACATGAATATATATCATATAGAAACATTTTGTTAGAATGGTGATGAATATATAATGAACCATTAACCATCAACGGTTAAAAGCTGTCAAATTTAAAGTTTTACAGTTGCACAGAGTGACTGTCAGCTAATGCCTTCCTGAGCAACAAGGACAGACCACTGTAGGGTCTAATATGATGTGAAATAGACAGACTCCACTCTGTCCGTATCATTCTGCTCTTAAAAAGTGTGCTGTTCACCTGGGACCTTTTCTAGTACAGAGGCTAATCTGACCAAACCGCCAGTGCCTTCCGGAGATGTCTCCTGCTTTATTACAAGGACAGAACTTTCTCCACCTCGCTGCTGTCGAGTGATGAATTATGAATAGACGCGAACCTGCATGTTACCTCCACCAGGCCTGAGGATTACTTTCAATTTGCACCGCTCCCTCACTGTCCCACACCGCTAGGCAGGCTTCTATCCCAGGGGATCTCTGGAGGAGTATTAGATTGCAGGCTGAAACTCTGAAACTGTGGCAATCATGCAAAAACGTTTGAGAAATGAATCTCTGTTGATACAGCACTGTATATACAGTAGTTACACACCCCTTCTTGTGCTGTTACTCTGTTTAACTTATGTCAATGGCAGTGATTTCCACACACGTGATAGTTTTCACTTTTCCTCGCAGAAGGAAGGAGGCAAGGGAAGGGGCAGTGTGCGTAACCCCTCTCGGATGCTCATTGACTCCACGTAACTGGTCCTAATTTGCCCAGTTGATTAGCAGACAGCCGGCAGTCCCAGGAAATTGCGAAGGACAGGGACTGTCTTAACGAAGCCAGTGAGATGGACACAAAAAGCCCCATGCTTTAAGCAGAAATAGAGCACGCTGCACATTAGGGCAGATTCGAGAGCAGGCTGTGATCCAACAAGCCACCGGTGGCTAAAACAGCCACAGCCACCAGCGAGCCAATCAGAACACAGACACTTGTCGAGACTGAGAGGGAGAGGAGGTGTAGAAAACCAGAGCAGGAAAAGAGAAAGAGAGACAGAAAATATACGATGTCATTTTGCAGTGCCTTAAAACACACAGTGACACAGCTGGTAAACAGGTTGTGTTTATTCTGTTTGTGATTACAATGGCATTTTGGACCGTAGACAAAGAAGATAAACTCACCTCTATGGTTGAGGAGAGGACACCACCATATGAATCGGAACAGGCAGAAGTTCTGATTTACCTTGTTTATTGTCATGATTGGGTGAATTGTTGTTGGTAAAAAAGACCGGTAGATTTAAAACTAGAGCCATTTTTATCCAAAGAACCAGAGCTTTTAAATATATACACTGCTCAAAGAAAAGAAGGGAACACGTAATCATAGACTACTAGACTATACTGCCCCCCACTAGACTATACTATATATAGGTGTGAAGTGACATCAACCAAAAAAGCCACAATATCCATATTCTTCTGATCTTCTAAAAAGAGAGAAAATGGTGTTGCCTTCTGGCTCTTCAGCTGTGTCAAGAAAGCTGCAATTTCCCTTTGGATGGACCAAAAGCGCTCCAACACCCTGCCTTTGCAGAGCCATCTTACATTGTTGTGCACCAGAAAGTCATCAACTTCTCTGAGGAATTCCCTGAGCAAGCGATGCTGATGGGAAGAGGATGCCCTGAGAAAGTTAATCATTCTCATCATTGTGTCCATCACTTCAGAATACTCTGACAGGGTGGAGCACAGGGCCAATTGATGAATTATGAAATGGTAAGAGATGAGCTCCGGATTGTCCACTTTCATTCTTGCCACAGCTTCTTTCTCTCTCCCTATCATGGCAGGGGTTCCATCTGTGGTTATTGAAACCGCTAGTTTCGGCTCTAGTCTCCTCTTTGTTAACATCTCCTGTATGGACAGGTAGATGTCCGCTCCTCTTGTACTGGTCTGAAGGGGTGTAACACCCACCAGGTCTTCACAGAACTCTTCCTTCTACTTGTTGATGAACCTTACATAAACTAACAGCTGAGCTGAGACACATCAGTGGACTCATCTACAGCTAAGTCTACGCATGGTGCCTTATGAATTGCTTCACCCAGCTGTGCTAGCATATCCTGGGTTAATATTTCAGCTTTGTTTGTGGCTGATGATGCTGACATAGGTATTTGCTTGATCTTTTCACAAAACTCTTCTTTTTCCCTCAAGTAAGGTTTCAGCTACCACACTCCTTGCCAACTACTCCATCAGTAAACAGTTTTTTATGTAGACCCAAAATCCAAGCAACTTTAAGGGAACATTCGTTAGCACGTCATTTCTCTTGACAGTGACTGTCTCCCAACTCGTCTAGTCTCTCCCATGTGTGTGTATCTCGTACACTGACTCGAGTCGCAAAGCCTAGAAAATCTTCGGTGGTAAAAAAGAAACACTCCATCAAAATTTAATAATTCTCAATAATTTATCAGCTATAGGTCCGGGTCCAAATTGGACGACACGTGGGTCCAGACCTGGCCCGCGGTCCACCTATTAGTGACCTCAGCTCTAGCGGGACCTGTGCAGCCTAGCACCGTGCAGCTCGATTGGCATTCGCCAGAGAACACCGAACACAGTTAACAGGTCCGCCATTGGCGTCCAGTTCTTTTCACAGATGAGAGCAGGCAGCGTAAACGTCTCCTCATGTAATGGCCCGTCTCCTGGTATCTCCTCCATGCTCTTAAGACTGTACTGGCAGACAAAGCAAACCCTCTTGGGACAGCACATATGGATGTGCCATCCTGGAGAAGCTGGACTGCCTGTGTAACCTGAATGGGCTGCAGGTACCGCCTCATGCTACCAGTAGTGACAAAGACACTAGCATAACGCAAAACTAGAAAAGAATCAGTCAGGAAAGATAAGGAGAGAGCAGTTGTCTGTGGCCACCACCTGCAATACCATTCACTTTTTGGGGGGTTGTCTTGCTGTTGCCTCTCCTCTTTTGTGTCACTTTCATTTGCACCAAAACAGGTGACATGTATTCACAATCGCTTATGCTTCCTAACTGGACAGATTGATATCCCTGAAGTTTAATTGACCTAATGTTATACTTTGATGATTACGTGTTCCCCTAATTTTTTTTGAGCAGTGTATTATAATATTCTATTACCAAGTAGGCTGAATGTTTATAAATACACCTGCAACTTCAAGGTATCAGCTTTACATGTCTTAATGCACATGATCCCTTCAAGTGTTACCCGCTTACAGTAGTTGTGACATGGTGTTTTTGTTGTTGGATTTCTTGTAGCTCACAATACGAACATGCGAATAAGTGGCGGGCTTTACCGTTCAGTGACAACAGACCTCCCCTCAGACCCTCTGCTATGATCCTTTGCTCTTCCTCCACAGGTGTTGGTTAACAGAAATAATCCCTGGGGACTGAGGAATGACCTTTCAAAATACAGCCCTTACTGCTTACTCATCCCAGCACATAGCCATGTGTTTTCTGTACTGCCCGCATCTTTGCATGCATTCATTCATTCTGTATGCTTGCTTGCGTTTGTGTGTGTGTGTGTGTGTGTGTGTGTGTGTGTGTGTGTGTGTGTGTATGAAAATTAGGTAATGTGAGTGCAAATAACTGTGACGAGGCACTGCCTCAACCTTGAATGCCCTATACCCCTGCCTCTGTGAATGTGGCAGAGAGGAATGAAGACTGAAGCCAACAGGCATTGAGTGAACCGGGTTGAAATGATGGCTGGTGACAGGGCAGACAGGCCAGCCAAGCAGGAAGTGCCAAGACAAATACTGATCACCTTCACCTCCACTACACATTGACTTTGTCTTTCTGTCTCCTGTCAGAGATTCCCCTTAAAGGGCACATTCTAACCTAGCTAAGTTATGCATTTCACTAATGTGGATTTTGGTTTAAGGGGAATATATATTTTTAATGTAATGATTTGAAAATGTGTGATTCTTTAGTTATGCAGGGTTTGAAATTAACCTGTAGTGTTGTTCCTTTCAGACCGCATAGAAAATTGTCTCTATTAAAATTGTATCAGTAGTTGCCCAGCATGGTGTTGAATAAATAATGGAATAGACTGAGAGCCTCTGCTCCTACATAAATTGATTCATTTGCCACTAAATGGCACTATGATGAATTGTATGAGTTTAGATGCGAGTTCGGGTGGATCCAGAAACACTGAAATAACCCTAAATATACTTTAGGGCTTGACAGCTGCCATGCCATGCAAGCTCAGAGCATTCACCAGTTTACAGTCACAGAGGGTCACAGAGTAATAGCTATAAGAATGAATGTATGAATGAATTCCAAATGACTACATTTAGTCATTGTTTTGATCAAGGCGGCTTTAAGAACACATGGTGCAGCTCCATGACAGTTGACTCTGACAGATTTGTCCTTCTCCAACCATTTACCAGTAATCTCCAGGTACAATACAGCACCGTGACCTCAACATAACGAATTCATTTTTCCTTTGTAACGCCTGCGTCTAGAAGCTTTTGACTGTGAAAAATATATTGCTTCTAGTCAGTGAGCACAAACAGTCCAGCCATTTTCCCCATTCCCTCAATTATGTCCTATCTTTTCCTGGTCCTCTGTCACTTCTCTTGCCTGCTGAGGGTGTGTAAGTGCCACGTGATGCTTGTGGAGATGGGGAGGGCTGTTTGACAGACACACACTGATCTGCAGGGCTTAAAGAGAGGATGTCCATTTAAGAGACTGGCTGCCAGTGTCCACATGCTATGGATACCAAATATGTATGACCTATTTAAGATAGTCCTGTCCATGTGGGCGGCTGGCTTGCCATACAATCAGACAGACAGCTGATTGGTTTGGGTGTTTTTCATTTTTGACATCCCGGTCACAGGAAAATGTAGGGCACAAAGCCACATGCCTGTTTAGTTACAGACTGACAAGGCTGCCATCTGAAATATGTGACATCTTCTGTTCACACAAAAGTTCAACTCAGAATGTAAACAAATTCCACTATGATTAAAAGTCACAAGTTATAATTCCATTTTCCAACTGTCATTTTGGACTTTTTGGACTTTTTCTCCCTTTGAGCTCAACTTTATGGTCTTTTATATCTTTTACCTAACTTGATTGGCTATCTGACTGGGAGTGAGAGGTGGCGTTCACACAATAGGCGGCACCCGCGGCGTGACGTCATGAAATCCTATTCATGTGTGTTGGTGCCGCCGCGGCTGGTGCAAGTTGGCCACACCCCTAAAAAGCGGCCACCTAGCTCAGTGACGTCACCTCCCGCCCACCTACATCGATCTTTTTTTCAAATACACAAACACAAACTTTTTAAAGAGAATATATAATGGTGTGAAAAGAATATCCGGTTGCCAGGTTCCTGAAAAGAACAAAAATCAATAAATCCATAATTTCTTAATTGTTGGCCTAAATTACACATAATTGTATGGATGAGTCCGGAATGACAAAAGGTAATATCTGTAATGTTGCATAATGGCACATACCG